>JAHWXV010772912.1:0-11628 GCA_024586415.1 Phrixothrix hirtus | reverse complement strand
TGACGCACCCTGTATATATGTTTGCCGCAGGCGGGTCATTAAAAATCAATTATGCCGCGGGGGGTTCATTAAAAAGCAATTATCGGGATAAAATGCTGTTGCAGAACTCCCTATCTCCCTCTACTCTTCTTGAATTGCAAAAGGCGTATTTTTTAACAATCTTTTTTTCTGCAGTGCCGATTACTTAAGATTTAAACGAAATAAATTTTAATATAATCGGACGAGGTTTTTTATTGTTATTTCCACGAACCTTCAATCTGTGATAACGCTCAATATCTGTAGCTAACATAGATAAGCCTAAATTGTCATTTATCATTTTAGTAACTAAAGTTTCAGAATTTTCGTTCTCATTTTCCACAACACCAAATATTCTTATATTAATCCGTCGACTGTATTGTTCAAAAGAATCAATTTTATCGCCATATTCTGTAATACGTTTTTCCAAAAATTGCACTGTTTCTTTAAGTTCCTCAACATTATCTATTATCTCTTTCAAACGATTGTTGAAGATTGTTTCAACGCGTTGAGCCACTTTATCACATAATTTATTTAAAGTATATCTGAGACAAGTATTTTTTCTACTACCCGTTGAATGACATCATCTTGAACAGAGACCTTTACACTTCTGGTTTCCGGCATTTTATTTATTCTTTTAAATAAACAACTTTGTATTTAATGCATTGAATATACTGATAGCGCAGCAGGTATATCACACGTCCATTCACAACAACAAACCATTCACTATAATCCTGCTTCTACATGGAATCAATGCCAGATCGATCGTTTATTCATTTGGATGTTCTATAATTTTAGTCAATAAACCAACATTTCATTGACATAATTATGTCATTCTATTAATCTTTAATTATGTACATTCGTAGTAGTTGGAGATTTGTTTTTGTATAAAACGCAAATTGGATTATGCAGCATATACAAATGATTGTTTTGATTATATCATCGTCTGCATTGTTTAAAGAATCAACGCAGACAACGGATTACATAGATGATATAAAAAATTAATTATTATACGAACGATTACCAAAAAGGCAACATTAAAAACTTACTATTCAATTAAATGCAATACACTTTCATAAATGAATTTTTAAAGAAATGTCATAAACATAACAATGAATTACAATAAAATAACCTCAAATAAAAGTTATGGCGCAAATTATGTACATATATTTTAGCCCTGCCAACTTATAAATACCGAGTTTTACTAGAATATTACCAAATCTAACCCGTAACTATTTGTTAGACAGAGATTGATTGACGAATCCTAGATTTCTAAATCCCATATTAGTTCTGGAATCGATCTGCGACTATTAGTATCAGCTTTAATGTATTTTTAATATCTAAAATTTTTATAAAAATTCATTCCTCGACTGGGGTTCAATCCCAGGTCCTTCGGCTTTAAATGCCAATGTTCTACAACTGAGCTAACGAGGAATTTCAACACCAGTTGACAAACAATTCCTTCCAAATTATACATATTTATTAATGCGAAACAAACAACTAACTCTCAATCAATGGTGAGCTCACAAATGCTAAGTTTTAACATCACTGGAGAAGCTGATTAATAAAATCAGACACCGTCCTCGCAGTGGTACGGAGTCGAGAGGCTGATTAATAAAACAAGGACAACGCCTCTGCAATGGTGCGAAACCTTAGCGTTTGCGGGCTTATCATTGGTTGAGAATTAATTGTTTATTTTTCATTAATAAATATGTATAATTTAGAACAATTCGTTTGTCAACTGGTGTTCGTTAGCTCAGTGGTACAGGATTGGCGCGTAATGCCAAAAGTCCCGGGATCAAGCCCAAGCCGAGAAACGAATTTTTCTAAAAATTTCAGGTATTTAAGATATATTAAAAAATATTGATATTTCTATTTCTTTTTGGATAAATTACTAGTCACAAACGTAATATCCTAAAGTTATCTTTTAGATAACTAATTAGAATTTGCCTATTGCAAATACAAATTATTTGCAATTTATTGTAACGAATTTTTGACAGCGCATTCCACATAAAATAATCATTTAATGTACAGAATGCAAATAAGTACGGACATATGTCCAACTATCAGCGGATAACTCACTAAAATTGAAGTTAAGTAAATCTTTATGAACTATGGAATATAATAAACAATTTTAAACAAACTTAGCTGAAAATATACTAAAATGAACACTCACAAATATAATTAATTTTATGGAGTCCTCATCCACCATCTTTCAAAAACGCTCCTTAGATTTCACACGCCCTAATAAGCCTTACGGGGATTCGGTAATGGAAATGAAATTTAGAATTTAGAAAAGATAACGAGATTCGTTAAATTAAGATAACAATCACAAGAACGTAAGCCAGTCAATGCACTTAACTCTATGTATCGCAATCAACAAGGTAATCAAATCACTATAGCAAGAAAATAATATTGAAAAACGATCCCTTCGAATCAACATCCAAAACAAAGTTGCCTAGCGCTATATACTCATCGCATCGCTATAATCCTTCCGCGCAAGGTTGGCTTTGATCATTATATAATTTCATTCAATTATTTTATACACTCACGTTTTGATAATTATCGTAAAATATAATTCAAGAAATAAGTAATAAACCTTTTTACTTTAAAATCCGGAATGTAAGTTAACGGATATCATTCAAAATAAATAACCAAAATTAATCGTTATTTCCTTTCATTTTCGGACGGATGCCCAAACAAATTATCCTTATTTGTTCACAAGAATAATTATTGCCAAATATACGTCGAAACGTCATTTATCGAAACATATACGCATTTGACACATCACTACCTCTAAAATTTACATATAAACGCCATCTACTGAAAATTCCTCGCCAACTTTTTGGACAGTGCAATAAATATGACGATAAACATGTGTTATTATATGTAAAATAAAGAAATCGGGTAAGACTTTTGATATAACCAAAGGTAACATAAAATAATGCAAATTTGTAATTGTACCTAACTGGTGATTGATCTGATTAATTCTCTATGGCATAGATTGAATTATTACTAATTTTGTTACTACAATTATTAAGGATTAAGTAATTAAAATATCGTTTCACAAAGTTTTACATAATAGTCCTGTATTTGTCGTTTAAAGGAATTCCTAAAAAGTGTTACTTCAAGAGAAAACAATGTAAGAAAGTAACATTAAAGTTAATTATTCCGTTTTTTATGAATATAAGTATATAAGTAAGTAGCGATTTGAATTTACTTAAAAACCGTATTGTATTTATTTTTGTTATTCTACTGAAATTGGAAACCAAAATAATACAAACGAATTTGGAGTATAAGAACGAACGGTTAAGAAGCTATATCTACTCGTACATTATTTATGAAATTATATAGCTTCCTTGTCCATCGTGAGATCCTCTGAGTGTACCGTCAATAAATTATTTCCTTGGTAATATGTGTTACCTCTACTTTTTAAAATACATTTCATTTACAAAGAGTTTATTGGCTAAAATATTAGTTATCGTTAGTAAATATTATTTTATTATAGTTCGTTGATTAATAGTACGTATTTAATGGCTTCTATATAGCTTTAAGTTTATTAATATGTACGTGCTAGTATTGCTATTGTATTCTACTTTAAAATGTTATTGGAGTTCGTTGAGAATTTCCTAACACATATTTTAAAATTCATTATATAAATATCAATATTTCATAATTTAAAAGTGCAGTTTTCAACTGAAATTGTGAACTTCTTAGCCATTAAAGCGTCGAAATGTGAAAAGAATTATCGTATTATTGCCTTTTTCATTTAAAAGCGTTTATAATATATGGTTTATTAAATAATACTCTATGCTATTTTAAACTTCCTTTACATCCTAAAGTAAGTTATTGACCGTATCTTTCGTGAAGTTTGATTATTTTTAACGGGATAATTCTCGTCGAACTAGATTAATATAATTTATATACTACTTCATTATTTTGTTGCAGTGTTATACAATTCAAAATCTAAAAACTTATACCCAGTATTTGGTATCGGTGCAAATTTGCAATCCTAAAGGAGCAGGGCCAGATAGTACTGTACTCGTAATGACACAGGAAACAGGTAAGTACTTGCTACTTTTAAAGCTCTTTCCATTATTACTTTGTCGATAGTAATTTATCTTGCCCCAGATGTAGTAAAGTAAAGAACAGTATACTATGACAATAACAGGGATAGATCCACGTGCGCTTATTCAGCTAAATTTTATGTAATCCTCTACAAACTAAGTCCAATAAATCTTGTCTACAGATTGCGGACTTTGCCATCATGTAGTAACGCTACTTCGTATAACTCCATGACTAAAGGATGACTGTGAAACACTGATTTCATTCACATAGTATCCAGCGTTGTCCTTATTTCACATCTACTAGTACCGATTGCAAAAATTGATTGCAAATCTACAACGAATAGCACACATAACGTTTCACATGAAACAATACTGTAACCAGTAAAATCGCTTCCATTGGCTTATTAAATCCCTAAAGGGGTTGTTTAAATTTTATATCACTCGCGTGCTTTGCATTTATTTCACTTAATCCTTAGGCATTTAATTAAAACAAACGTAACAAAGACAATAATGTAGTTTTCAATTAGTACAAACTTTTTTTAGAACAATTATTCTAAAATGGCCACTTTAGATGGGGTTTGATCACCATCTGTTGTTTAAGCATATATATTTCAGATTACAACCCTATCCTAAATCCCAAAATATTTTAGACTCTTTCTCTCACGTTTTACTATTCATACTACAGCTTAACTTCAGATACCTAAATTCCATCTCAACATATTACAGAGTTGTCTTAACTTAGTATTCTCTCTTTTTTATTTTACATTTCCATACTTACATTAATAAATTTTATTACGTACTTACTTTAATCCATCAAAACCGAATAAAAAGATTAATCAATTTGATTTAATAATATGAATATACGAGATACCTTTTAAATTTATAAATCGGTTTACTTAATATTTATAAAGCGATTTATACATTTGAATGTATTTCAATGAATACACACCATAAAGCGTGTGCAATATTTTTCATTGAAATTCATGTTAAATGATATATGTTGGAACCTTTCAATTAAATTTTCGTTCAATTGAATTTAGATAGAAACAGGCTAAGTACTTTGTTCATTCAAGTTGTGTGGGGTTGTAATCATTATTTAAAACGTGATATATCCATTGCGATTTAAATCTATTAGATAGTGTTCTTCAATTACATTGATACCCATCATAAACTTTCTTCAATGCTTTATTAGAGTTTATTAAATTTCTCTTATACTTTAACGCAGAAACTAAAGGACAAATTAAACTAATTAAAGTAGTTCTTCGTATAACGACAACTCATAAAAGTTGGTTGATCTACCCTAATAAGAAGTTAGACTAAATAAAGAAAACGAATACCTTCAAATAAAGGTGTAGACAAACTAAGCAATAACTGTAGTGTCACTTAGATTAAAACAATATTTTGATTGCTTAAAAAAGACGGCACTTAACTTAGTTGCTTTATTTAATTTTTTTTTGGAGACCAATTTAAACTAAAGAAAAGTTACTTATAAAAAATTATTTTATTTCAGGACTTCTTATTCAGCATTTGCCTTATACTGACATTTTATGATTACTACTTTAAAGCATCTTTTATTTAATTTACGTGTCGTCTACTATCGTTAACACAGAATTTTCTTAGAAAATAGTTGTAATATAAATATTTTATATTTTATTATAGATTTATTCCACCTAATACTTCAATTGAAGCTTCGTTATGAACACATTTGTTACGCAAACATTATTTCAATGCATTTGGAAATTTTAGGATCCCGTTCTCACAATGAATGCGTCCATTAGGAATGTTTTATCATCAATCAGTTAATAAATATGTATATGCAAGGCATGGGTGATCAATTCTTAAACAAATTATCGCAACCTGTTGTCGTTTATTAAACTGACTAAGCGATATACATCTACTATTTTTGCATTTGACTTCTATAACGGTACGATGAACTTTACAACACTTATCGTAAAATAAGGTAAATTAAAAGTATTGAATTTAGGATTACTCAGCTAAAATCACGCAGAAAAAGAGGTTCAAACGTACTAAATTTAAGCTTTTAGTTCAATTTCCATGAATTAATATTACATTACTTAGGTTTTATCGTCAAAATCAATAGGCCTCTTCGTATTCAGGGGTAAATAAAAACTCATGGAAGGCTAGACTGTTGGCTGAAATACTTAGCTAAACTATTACATAGGTCACGTTAATCTCAAAGTCGCTAAATAAAATTGATCAGGTAAACAAAATACCTTTAGTGATGAGATTCTAACACTAAATATCGAGTTATTTTGGGCTAACGGTAAATTAATCATAAAATAATAATTAACTGACAAATCAAATTAGAAAATATTTGAAATTAATGACGGAATTTTATATAACCTTGGAGGTTGACTAACGTGCATATTGTACAGTTAAATAAGTTGAAAAATCAAGTAAATTTCCAAGAACCATTAATTAATATTCAAATAAAAGAAGCAAAGTATTTCCATAAAGCTGGAATTTAAATGCGATAATTAAAATCAAATGTACCGTCTATAAAACTATAAATATATACCGAGAGAGCAATAAAAAATACGATCAATGGAAACCATGAATTTCTGAAGGTATGTCTAATATCGCTAGGTATAATTTATTTTTTCAGGGTGACGTCTATTTAAAGGTTTCGGGTTAAAATGCCTACGGTTAAAAGGACAACATTTTTACGGGAATCGTACTTCAGAATTGACAAGTGGCAGCATTCATATTGAGAATGTTATAAAGAATTTAGGATGAAATTTCCCAATGAATTTGCAGATTTAAAACAATTTTGGAAGTTTCTATCGGAATCGTTACAAGTTTTCGATAATCAGGTAATATTGAGAGGAAGAAAGTACCTGGAAGGACAATTAAAAGAACAGCAGAAGTTGTAAAAAATGTTAGAGTTACAATAGAATGCTTTGAAAACGTTGAGTCAACAAATAGGTTTGTTTCATGACACCTGGCGAACTATATGAAAAAAGAATCTCCAATTTTTTTTCTTCAAAATGTATTTATATCATTAAATATTACCAAGAGAATTTTTCCTCTAATAAATTTTTGTCAAAGATTTCTTAATAATTTAGACCATAATAACATTTTTTGACGTCACATTTTATAGCAACGAGGCCTGGTTTCTCCTTGATAGCTCTGTAAATAGTCAAAATATGAGAATTTGGTGAGCAGACGACCCACACCAATACATTAAAACACCCCTGAATCCTCTTACATTTTTTTCACTTCCTTTGAAGAAAAAGTAAATGCAAGTTTTTATATTTGCCGCATATTGATACCGTTTATTGAACAATTGCATGACGACTAATTTAGTCGGATTTAATTTTAGCAAGAGAAGTCTACTGCATACACATCAAAAAATGAACTTTTTGCGACAATTTTATGATGATAGAATAATTGATGACAATTTATGGCCTTCGCGTTCTCCAGATACTACCATTTCCGATTTCTTCTTGTTTTCTCATTTATAAAAAGCGTACTTATCAGAATAATCTACAAAACCTCCAGCAATTGAAAAAATGCAAGTTTTGAAGAATTCTACGCAATTTCTCTATCTGTTTTAAATAATGTATCGGAAAATTTGAAGAAACGAATACGTCTTTGCCTGTAATGTGAACGACAATAGTTTGAGTACTTCTTATAGAAATTTTTTTATCTTGCACTTTAAAAAATCGTTCATTAAAAACGAATTCAATGACATTTCATTCGAATTGTTGCAGTCGCTTCCAAATTGTCCCTAATCTGACGGGACAAAAATTATACCTAATGATCTCAGACGTGCCTTCAAATATCCGTGGTTTGCGTTGATCGTATTTTTTATTGTACTTTTTGTATAAAATTAAATTGCACTCGCCCTAACTCGTACTGAATCTTGATTCTAATTCTGGTTTTGACTGGAATTCGTTCTGATTATAATAATTAAGGGAAAGATAGATGGGATTTTCACAATTAACTACAAGTTGTATGTATAAAAATAATTATCTAGTGGTTGCGGCTTAAATTTGGTCTAATCACTTTCAGAATGCTATATAAATACTAGTTTAAAGTTAAACTGTAGCTTGACTTAAACCGTCAAAATCAATCTTTCCCATGGCAACAATCTCATCTTAAATATTTGTACTGCAAAAACTGAATATAATTTAGTTGTTATCGTTTGTTACTGAAGTACTTCATGAAATTAATCATTATCAATAACAATGAATAAAATATAATTTTGTGTTCCATGACGAAGATTCTGTCTTAATCCTTAGTATTACAATTTGTCCTAAACCACAATACGATTTTCAAAAACGGAATAGTCATTTACGTATTGAGAGCGTAAAATGACTGTTTTTTTTGGGCTAACGATGTGATAGTTTTAGAACTAGATGCGAAACGCCGATTGCTTTAATACGTTAGGATTCAAATACAGCAAATTGTGCCTGAAACGTATACAAAATCTTTTAGCACGAACCAAAGGCTCAGATTATTTCGTTTCAATTATTCTATATTTGCAATTTTTCACAATAAATTTATTACATTGGAAACTTTTAATGATCGATGTGATGCAAAGTGACAACATGGCAGTTTGTAGTTCAAAAATAAACCGCGAATATAAAAAGCTAATCTACTAGTTGATGGTATAATATTCCTAAATTTTTAATTCTTTTCAGAAGATCATCTGCTGGATTATATTCCTCCCTTTATTTTTAAATTATTTCATCGAAGCTAACATTACAAGCTCTTGCGATATGACTCATTATTGTGAGGGTAAATAAAATTTTAAGGTATTTAACATAAATTTATATAATGATGATAGCTTATAATATAAATATAGAGTTAAGTGCTTTTCTTATTGTAGCCAATTTGTTGCCTTTGTACTAAAAAGTTGCATATTCACAAAATTTCTAATAGATTCACTTTTATATTTTAATAAATTATTGGCAACACTCGTATTACTAACACGTAATTTTTAATCAGTTTTAGTCTATAATTCTTGGCATACTTATTCTTTAGTCTTTTTTTAGTACATTAACCAATACACCTAATTTTGTATATCTTTGCCTAATTGAAAGTGTTTTGGAGGATGGCATATTTAACAAACTTTCGCTGACGTTAGAATTTAAAGATTTGCTACTTAAAGAAGGCGATATGCCTGTATAAGGTTGAATAAATTTTATACATTCAGTAGTGGAAAAAAAGAAGAGGATATAGATCTGGACCGAATGTTCCTTTTGTACATCTTCAGGTTAGTATGTTGTTTTACAAGATAACGATACTACTTCTTCAACATCTACAATTGTATCTGAAATGACTATACCTCTTTTAGTAATAGACAAAAGTCAACATTTGCACAAGTTTCAAAATATGACCGCTAACAGTTTATTAGCGTATTTAAAATAATTATACCGTAAGATAAATGCAAATATATTAGAACATTTTAAGTTATAAATTGATTAAAAATGAAAACTCCATGTTATATTGTCTTAAATAAAGCTTTCCCATACTTAATCATGTACAAGGGTAGTGTCTGTATTGTCACCGCAAGAACGTTTTTGGTTAACACGTAATCAACATTCCATCGCTACCTCACAAAAGTCCAATCGCTTGCTTTCATTAAGGTTTTGAGTGTCCCAAAACCAGGACCAAATCTAGACTAGATGGGTCAGTATCTTCCAATCTCTATTTAGCTAATATTTTGCTCGTTAATTGTCATACAGAAGAATAACGTCCTTGCCTGACACACCGCGTTTTTTCATTCGTATACCCAACTTAACTTGTTCAAGAAACTTATCGCAATTAGCTTCATTAATCGTTATTTTTACTTGATAAAAATTGATGTAAATTGACACAGTAGCGTCTTAGAATACAATTACTATAACTGGAAGGGTATAGCATGTTACAAATTTGGTACGCGTTCACCTGCTTAAAAGATTTCTCCAAGTAAAGACTGACCTTTAATTATCTGCAGATAAAATAAAATTGAGATTAGATTTGAAGCGTTCTCGCATTTGTGACTCGAATACAAAATATTAAAAGTGGAGTTCTGCCCTTCAAATTAAAGGTTTTTTTATAATACCTTTTGAAACATTTTCGCGTAGTTTACATATAATACTTACCAACTTATTTAGTTTATATGCCTTCATATATGACATAATCTGCTTTATTTGGGGGTCAAAATGCTGATATCCATTTAAGCAACAACAAGCGTTTCAATATTTTAGCAACATATGCTGCATTTGCGCTTTTGTTATATTTAGGATTTCAACACTTAATATATTTTATTGGAATCCAGTTACTTCTAGTTGATTTCAGCTGAAATTTTTTTCTTAGTAAATGCTTACAACTATCGACATAATGCTGTTGAAAATAAATAAATTGTAATTTGTCTTATTCTAAAAGTTTCCGCAATTCCTTTTTAACTTTACCACAAATGCCTTTTCAAGTGGTAAATGATTTTCTAATTTGAAAATTTATTTAATGCTTAAAACTGGTAAACCTTTCAACAATACCTTCTTTGCAATTCTTTAGTAAAATTTTAGAAACAATTTGTTTAATGTTTGATATAATATAGGAATAAGCGTTTCTTTCGTTTAAAAAAATGTAAATTCTAGTAAAGGCCTTAAGAAGAGATCTCGCCTGACCTAAAATATAACTAATATTTAAATGTTTTGTACAGGGTGTTCTAAAATATCGTTTAAACAATGAACATATTAAGTTCCAATTTTCGTGATTCTGTTATATATCACACTGTATTTCATTTTATTTTATGAAATCAAGATCTAAGTTACTTTCATAGTTATATGACTAAATTTACATTTGTTGGCGAGAGATTTCTAAAAATTCGTTTTTACTAAGAAATAGAGCCACTTTATACGTGCTATTATGTACCTAATAGGATTATGCATTTGTAATTTATAGAAGATTTACAATCTCGATCAATTCTAACTAAAAATAACGTCTTATATTATAAATGTTCAAAGTCTTCCAGTTGCTGCAACACCGTTTAAGCATTGCCTGGCATCCGCAACATATCTGGTGTAATTCGTTGAAACGACTGCTTAATTCTTTCTTGCATATCTTCTCTAGTGGTAACTGCCAAGCGGTAGACTTCTCTTTTAACGCTTCCCGACTAGGAAAAATCATTAGCGTCAAATCTTAGGATCTTGCTGGCCAGGTAGTACAATCTAAAAATTATTCAAAAACTGTAGATGAAAATTTAGTTAATTCATACATTTGTTATAATATATCCTCCTCCAAATTTTGATTAATAGTTTCACGAAAATTTAAAAGAAAATGTGGTAGGACGTCATCTAATTGGAGTCACGTACGATATTTTACAAAATCGGAAAGTTTTTGTCTTAAAATGAAGAAAATCATCTCTTAAAAAGTTTAGAAATACACCTTCGTTCAAATGACCTTCAAAACAGTGCAGACTAATTACATAATCATGAACTGTCCCACCGCATACATTAACACTCCACCGGTATTGGTAATTATTCATATATATATATATATATATATATATATATATATATATATATATATATAG
>JAHWXV010772886.1:0-11335 GCA_024586415.1 Phrixothrix hirtus | reverse complement strand
TTTTCCAGGTAAGGGGAACTCTGTTTAATGGTAAAATAATATGCAGTATGTGCCAAAATATGTATACAGTACTGAAATTAAATACATGTAAGAATCAAACAAATTTAATAATATTCAGTGCAACTACAGCACAGAAATCAAAACCCTGTTGACTGTCTTATGATTTGTAAAATAAATGTTCAAAGTGAGCACTGTCTCGCTATAGGTATTCACAACACTTGCTCAGATTTTCCAACATATTGCCGAGTAAAAGTTACACATACAATTTCTCACCTGATTAAAGAACAGTTTATGGTAGTAGATCTGAACAAAACAGCATCCTTCAACATTTCCAATAGGTAGACATAGGGTCCAGCGAGTGTGTAGGGTATAGGAGAAACTGTTCCATTCTCCTAAAGTGGTCTTGCAGTAAGCCAAGGGAGGATCTGGAGTGTAGCCCCTTGCCCCATCTTGTTGAAGTCATGGCCTATGAAACTGAAGATTCTTGGCATGACAGAAATATCTCAAATCCTATAGAAATGGACTACTACTATGTTTCGGTAGTGTTTTTGGGCAACTGTTACTCGAGTTCGATCTTCATTCTCAATGAAATAGCGGGTCACTATACCATGTGCTGACATAGTACACCATACTGTAATAAGCTGACTGTGTAGAAGAGTTTTTTAATGATGATGTCTGGCCGCTGGAAATTGTAGAAGTAAGTTATCTGACGTTTAATTTAACCATCCAAGTTAATGTAATTTTCACCCAACAATCACACATTTCTCAGGAAATCTGGGTCCTCATACACCATGGCTAGAAATGTTGCACAATACACACACTGGGTCACATACCTGCCTCCCTAAGATGTTGTCCAACTTGTATGCAGTATGGGAAACCACCAATACCTTTAAACAATTGCCGTACAGATGTCCAATTTCAAGGATGGTCATTGTAGACTTCTCTTAGGCAAGCATACCTGTGTTGTTTAGAGCCATCTTCTTAAACCTCTCCCAATGTTTTTCTATAACCTATTTCAAACTTGGTCCTTCTTCACACCCAGTTCCATATGAGTGGAAATAGTGCTTTACTTGGAACACCTTTTCTGCATTGTGATATCCATTTTTAACAACAACTGCCCCACACTAATGGTTGGAAACTATTGTCACTACATGTGAGTGACACAGTACCATGTTAATGAACACTCATGCATGCGAAACATGCTAGAGTTTCAATATTGTATATTATGGTACATACCCTACTTTTTATACCATAGAAGAATATTAAAATTACTTATTTTTATAGATATATAAACAATCCTTAATTTTATTTATTTTATTATGAACCTGCAATGTACATTTTTGCTATAAGTAACAGGTCTGAGGGTTTGTTAATTATATGAATAACTTGTTATATATGTTGTACATGAAATTTTAAAAGAAAAACAAGAATCAACTTAATAAATTAATCTTACCAAACTATTTTTTTTTATATAGGTACCGGACAGTGTATCCGTTTAGATGCACAAGATAAGTGCCATAAATTCCCAGCCAGATAGGCTTATCAGGTTCAATCATGTTCAAACTCTGTTGTGTCATAGTTTAACATGTGCGAAGCGTACACTATATATATATATATTATGGCTCGAAGAGTAGTAGTTTTTAATAAGCCAGCCAGACAATGTGACTAACAAAAGAAAGGCATATGCTTAATCAAATTAAACAGCATTTAAATGGCATTTATGGTGATTTATCTCCTTCATATTGCACTGTAAAAAAGTGAGAAAAATGTTTCTGCTTGGGACAAGAATCCCTTGAAGATGATAACACCTCAAAAATTTTCAACTATCAAAGAAATGGTATTAGAAGATCGCCATTTGAAAGTGAAGGAATTAGCAGTCATGTCTAACATTTCTGAAACAAGTATTCGCCAAATTCTCCATGACCATTTGGGTTAGTGCAAGATGGGTACCGCATCTTCTTTATGCTCTCCAATGCCAAAATCGAGTCGAATATGCATGCTCATTTTTAAACATGTGTAGAAATAACCCAAAACCGATGTTGGAGTCCATTGTCACATGAGATGAAACAATGGTTCTGCTTTATGATCCTCTATTCAAATGGGAACCGATGGAATGGTGGCGTCCCAGAAAGGTGAAGCCATTCAATCAATGAAAAAGGTGATGGCCACAATATTCTGGGATTATGAGGGTATTTTACTCACCAACTTTAATGAGTGCATAAATGAAGGGACAATATTCATGTAAAATGTCTAGGAAAATTGACAAAAGGTATTCAATTATTGCACCAGTCCATACTGCCGCCATTTCACAAGCTGCCATCTGCAAATGTGGCTTTCAAGAATTACAAAATTCATCGTATAATCTGGACATGGTTCATAGTGATTATTTATTTTCTAATTTAAAAAAGACATTAGGGGATATCGATAGTGAGGTGCAAGCAACCGTAATACACCACTTTGAGGGAAAAACATTAGATTATTTTTACAAGGGTTTAGAACTATTAATTGATCATTGTAATAAATGTATTGCAATTAGGGGAGATTATATTGAAAAAAATAATTATTAGATTTTACCAAGTGTATTTTGTCTATAACAGGCTGAGAATTTACGGCACCTACCTTGCATTAACTAAATATACCTCTCTTGAACAGCATCTTCTTTATTACAACAATGCAGTTTCTTTGGAACATTAAGGGTAGTTTTCACCCTCAAAATAAGATACGAGCAATAAAAAAAAATATGTGGTTATTCTGTTTGACGTTGAACATTTTGGCATTTATTTCATTTAAATTGGCAACAACTTCTACGTGAAACTGTTCAAATAGGGTAGTGTAGTACCAACTTTAGGGAGTATTTTTTCCTATTTAAAATGGCTCATGGTCAGCTAAAACAATAGCTGTTTCTTAGATATTAGTTTATACAACATATTTAACACTTTTGCATTGATACATATCTCTGGGGATGTAAATCAGATATTAAAATCTTAACTATTTAGTGTGAAATATTGTTAGCTTGCGAAAGTTACAAAAATTGTATTTCTGAAGAATGCGGATGAAATTTGTAGCAAGTCATTGCATTTTTTCAACTGTTATTAACAATGATATTGTTTAAATACGTATCCCCATGGACCTGTATTGCACAAGGTAATATTGTTAAATTCTGTGTGATACATGCTTCCAGGGATATGTATTTTCATGTATTACCATAAAACTTGATGTAACATCTGATGTATTTGCGGTTGATTATGTGCATTTACTGAATGGAGGTGTTCATAGAGTACCAATTCATACTCGAATATTGTGTTTTTAATTAAACTCATACGTTCTTTTTTTTATTGTTTAATTTTTGGTTATACTTTAATTTTGGAGTAGACAGTTTTAACATTAAATTTCTTTGCCAAAAAAGATATTAGAACTTATTGCAAAACAGTTATATGAAGAGTGTGGGAGTAGAAAGCAACAACCTGAAAATATAGAACATAATACTAATGCAGGTGAGGTTGTTAGTAATTTGTCTGGTAATAATAAGGATCCTTTCCCTAATGATGATTCTGTGAAAGATAGTGATTATCAACCTTCGTCAACTCCGAAATCAAAACAAGAAAGTTTTAATAATGACGTTGATTATTATTATGAAGTCACAGAGCCAAAATACAGTGAATCATTTGTTACTCCTAACAATGAAAACGAAATATTTCCATAGAGTGATATCGGAGTATCCAGTATAAATTTCAATATTTTAATAATAATAATCTTTATTCTTGTTCAAATACAGAATATTTATAAACGCCATATAAGGAAAAAATTAATACAAGAACAAATTAAAAAATGAAAAGAATACTGTACAATTAATAATAGCAGACCCCCAAAAATAGTAAGTCACAATGATGATTTATTTTTAAAAATCAATTTTATTTAGGATCGGAACAGAACTTTATTTCATAAATTAATAACTTTATCAGTGTTACTTTACGTTTATGCCACAACAATACATTTATATTACCCCCCTTATATTAGTTTAAAAACTCATCTACGGAATAGTATTCATTTTCCAATATGTGTTAGTTTTATATTGGTAAAATTTTTGGTGTCCATTGACTTTATATTACAAAGTATCTTATAAAAAACATTTCATACAATAAACATTCACTACTATTTTGGATTTAGATATTTTTGAATAATTTAAACAGAAATCATCATTTCTAGTGTCATACAAATGGAAGGCATTAAATTTTTTATATGGTGATGGATTATTAATGAGGAATTCTAAATATTTAAATATGTATAAATATGGTAATGTAAAGATGTTGTGTTTTAGAATGTCTGCAGTTATCTCTGTATCCTAAAACTGCCACAACTCTAACAGCTTTACACTGTAGTTTGAACAGCCATTGTAGTGAATTGGAGTATTCCCAGATTAGTAAGCCATATTCAAGATGAGATTATATTAGGGCTTAATAGGCCATTCTAAGTACTATCATTAACAGATTATTGGACAAATTGCGAAGATAAATGTTTTTACCTAATTTTTTAGTAAGATAGTCACCATTTTGGGCCCAGTTTAGCCTATAATCAAATACAATCCCAAGGTACTTAGTGCATATTGTATGCTGAAGAGCAATATATTAGAAAATAACATAATAGAAACAATAGATGTGTTTGATCTGTTTATGGATGATGAAATAGTGTTACAAATGAATATCTATGCTTAACAATGTTTAAGTTTGTATTATTCTAGTAAATGTTGTATGAAATTGTGGACATATACAACTAAAATGAACTTAACTTCTTCCCAAATTTATTTAAAATATCACGGAAATAGCAAAACGTTTAAAAAAAAATTAAAACAAGTTAACTCATTTTATGCAATATTAAATTAATTTAAATGAATTAATCGGTCTGTGTAGCTACACTTGGTGAATTTACATGACATTGTTTGGGTAAAACATTATGTAGCTAGATGACGTTCACAAATTGTTCAAAGTGGGGACTAACCTTGTTGAAGATGTAAAAGATTTGTTTTAATTGATTTGAAGTGGGTTGTTCGTGCAGTTTATGGTGCATCGTTGATAATAATTATTTTTTGATATTATGGAGCTATGTCTAAGTGATGAATTTGATTTTAGTGTTGTACTAGATGAATTGGGGAGTTCAGATATTGAAGAAAGTGATTCATCAAGTGAATTGAAATCCAATGAAGATAGTGAAGTCGATTTGTTTTAAAGTGCATGGCGATCGGTAACAGTGAATCCAGACCAACCACAGCCATCTCTGCCAAGGTATTCTGTTATTGGTAAATCTGAATTACACTTTGATATAGAGATGTTGAATATAAATTTACATATTTCAATCCTATGTTTGATATTGAGTTAATACATAAAATAGCGACAAATAAATTGCTATGCAAATTAATAAAATAGGGATTTTCGAATTATTAAAACAAAATAAATGGGTGTCGACTATCACAGACCAGATAAGGGTTCTTTTAGGAATTATATTGCTACAAAGTTTAGTAAAAACCCAACCATAGGCTATATTCGTCTAAAATGTCAATAACTGAAACTCCTTTTTTGGTAAAGTTATAGCCTATAAACGATATTGCCATATCAAGAATTGTCTACACGTCACATATAATAAAACTTTTGGTACAGAGACTCGCCCCAGCTCTAAACTATATAAAATAGTATAAATACTATATAATTTAGAAAGAGACATAACCATTCATGAAATTTTATTACTTTATAAGGGCAGGTTACGCTGGGTTCAATATATCCGAAGTAAACGAGTACAATTTGACATAAAAAGTTATATGCTATATGTATCATCGCCTGGGTATATTTGGCATACTACAAGTGGGTGATCAAATTATTAGAGCGACATGCAAAAATTTATAAGTTGGCCATTAATATGAATTATTTTGTAGTATAATAACTTGCTTATCCTTAAAGTGCTGTGTTCTTACTACGTACTACTATGTTTTGTCATTTTAAATTTACAGTTGACACAATGTGGTTAAACAAACATATGATTGATGCCATTTTATGTCAGTGAATGGATGAAAGTTGATTTGTGCTATTTCTTCGTTTTTTATGCTATTTTAACAGTTTTAACTTCAAATTTGACTTATAATTACAGTTTTTTATGGTAAGTAATTAATTTGTAATATTTTTGGATCTTTAATGTATTATAAATACTTTCTTACAATTTGTTGCGGTGTTTCTTTCACAAAATAACTTTCAATATGGGAAAGGTGCATATTTAAAAATGTTACTGCACAAAAAGGAGGGAAAGAACCAGAAATTCAAAAATTGTATAAGACTACAATAATGCTATGTTCAGTGTTGACAGAGTTGACAACACCTTGTTGATTACCTTGTTACTAGAAATAGTACGAAATAATATCAAAAAATATTTTTCCACCTTCTTGAATACTTTGAATGGAATGCTTTTGTGATATATAAGAGAAAAGGGGGAAAGGAACTCATTTATAGTTTCATTTGGGTCTAATAGTGAATCTTATCAAAAACTACCAAATAAATAATACTGCCATCAAAGGGTAGACCTTCAATCCTTCCCACTAAGGTTGACTGGGCGACTTTTTTAAAATTTACCATGTGATAACTAATATCAACTAACTGTACAGTTTTTTATTTACTCTGTAGTACAAACATTCGGATATGTTCTTTCTGCATCTGTACATTCTAGTTCTTTTAGAAGTCGATTGAAACACTTCATTCCAAAAGTGTTATCAGTGCTAAGATTGGGTGGGTTTTTAAGGTTGTATAAAATAGTCATTACATTCTTGCTAAAACGTTGAAGGGAATAGGAATATCTTTAGGCAAGAATAAGAAGTAAGGATGGGTTTGGATGGTAATTAGAGGGTAGGAATTATTGGTAATATTGTCCCGGCATTCATCTCAAACAAGGTGTCTCTGTTGACTCAGAAAACCACTTTAAATCTGAATCAGAGCAGGTGAGCCTGAAATCAAACTCAGGATCTCCCACATACTAGACCAAAGTGTTAACCACTACACTACCCTAGTTTGAAAACATTAAAAAGACATTGAGGTACATGTTTCCAGATAGTTATATTGCTTCAAAGTTTCAGTTGGGTGAAATTAAATGTTCAGATGTCATAAATCATAATCTAACACCATATTTTAATAACATTCTTAAAGACCAGGTGCGCTCCTGCTAGGACTTTATTTTATGCTTTGATGAAGCAATGAGTAAAATTGTACAGAGAGGCCAGATGGATGATTTTTGATACACATAAAAAACAGTGTGTTTTAGAACGTGCCAGTGCTCAACATTCATTAAATTTTATATTGCAGCTATCCATATATGGACCAAACATCAATTTGTTTTACCAAAATGTAAGATGATTAAATAACAGAAGATCTTCTAGATGAGAAACATCTAGTGAATATTGGAGTCTGTGGTTTACATGTGAAAAATGGAGCAATAAAAATTGGCAATTGAAATATTCATTGGAATCTTTATACCTTTCTAAATTATTTTTTATTTATTTAATGATTGTCTAGCACATCATGCAGAGTTTACTTCGATTACAGCATGTAATAAATTTACATTTAAATACTGCACAACCAGATGGTTAGACAATATTAAATGTTTAGAAAGAGCATTAGTGGTTCTTGATAATGTGAATAAATTGATTGCAAATATAAAGACAAGTTCATTAAATGCAAATTAGCTTTATATAATGTTATTTTATCTGATTATGAACCATTTTAAAGACTATTTCAAAACTTGAATTCTCTAATTCTTTCTTGTATTCTCATCTACACGATCTCTTGAGAACACCAATAAGTCAATGTGTAAAATTAGGCATATTGCCTTCTGCTAATACTTCTAGCAAACTTGTTTTAACTGACTTTTATGACACAGAATTTGCTTGATTTAAATAAAATAGATCTTGAATTCCAAAGCCTCATCTGCAGCTGATGCTTGGAGATTTCACAAAGAGTATCAAACATTATTAATAAATTTTATTAATAAGTTTGAAGAGTTTAGTCCTTTGAAATATAAAGTACTAACAGGACTTTTATTTTTAGCCCTATCTGTCATTTTATTCCAACCTGAAGTTGATTGCTCAAGAATGAACTGTTTGCTGAAATCATTATTCAGTGCAAACAGAATAATTGATAGTTTAGCAGAAAAGGCAAAAAATCAATATCATTACTAAGCACAGATGCTAAAGAAGTTCTTCATGAGAAGTTCAAATTATCAGAGCCCACTTCTGATGAAAAAGAAGTTCAATCTGAAGAGGTTAGATGAGTTCTATGTTTATATTTTGTTCAATCATCCAAAATATGTTATATTTTAAGAAGTAGTAAAATAAGCTCAATATTTTAATGAAGGAGGATTTTCTATACATGTAAACAAGTTATTTTTGTAGAAAATTAGTTTGAAGAAATCATTGTAGGTTGAAGAAATGTTTATAAGATAATACATGCTGGAAACAGGAAAAATACCAATCAATGTTTGTGTCTGTTAAAAAGCATTAAGCAGAGTTTATTGGAGCAAGATGAGGGAGACATACAGAAAAATAGGAAACGTCACACAAAAAAATTTTTTAAATTGGAAGAAATAAAGAAGCTGAGAGAAAAATCATAGGCTGAGGAAGAGTTGATTGTACCGAAAATAAAAGCATTGGAAGCAATTAAATAAATTATAATATTTAGAAAAAATATTTTAATTTTAATTTAACACCAAGTAGTGGGGTCATGCAGCATTTTTAAAAATATTTGTATACATGCAAAACATTAGAATCTTTCATAAGTAAATAAATTATTAATTAATGTTTGCTAATTGCTATCGGGCACTTATTTATATTATAACAAGTGTAACGACAGCTAAAAAAGAAAAGAATAACAACTATAAATATTGCATTAATTTTGAATGCAAAAATATAACACTAGAAAGCTTATTTATTATGCTCCAAAAAGATATCAAAAAGCAATGCATTTATTTATTATACGTAAATAAATATGCCAAAATTATGAATTTGTTGTTTGTTAATTGTACATATATTTAAGAAACAATCAAGTAAAACCATAACATTAAGCTTAGATATGAACATTTTATTTACAAAGAACAGGGTGTTTCAAAAATGCATGTGCAGCTTTTAACAGAGAACTCCTCTCATTAAAATAATACAAAAAGTTTATATAAAGATATGCCTTAAACTTAATCATTTCGGAGATACAGATGTTAAAGTTTTTAAAAATTAATTGTTTATCTTAAATATCTCTTTAAGTGAAAAACGATACCTGGTTCAAACTTAATGCCATGAATTAATATTAAATTATCTTAATTTGTGAACATAAATCTTCATATCTGAATAAGGCAGTGGTGTAGATGTGGTAGATCAGAACTATTTTACCCACAAACTTCAACGCCACCGAACAAAATCATCGCTTTTCCAAAACTTTAGAATCTCCCATTAGTTTATTTCAAAAAATGTACTCTTTATAGGTATCACAAAACGGAACCATTTTTGAAATATTTACATTTAAAAGTTTCAAGGCATGTAACTTCTCAATTAAAAGTAGATATGCACCACTTCAAGAATTTGGTGCATACAGGCACAGAGATCATTCTACATCAAGTAACAAGTAAAAATGGTAAATAACTTAGTGAACTACAAACTATTCTTTCCAAAATACAGTGCATTAAGATTAGTGAGTTTGGTTTTTTGAACTGTACATATCACGTTTATACCTTGCCTTACATTTTTTAAGAAATTCGCTTTCCGGTAGAAATATAGAATAGTATTTTGTAATTTTAAAACCAAATTTGGTTGCAATGTTAATATCTAACAAATTTGAAACAATTTACCATTGGTTTCTTAACAAAATTAACTTTATATAACCTTTTTGTGTTATTTTGATGATAGGAATTTGCAGCTAAAAGCTAAGCACACATTTTTGAAACACACTAGATAGAAAACTGCAAATAAAATTAAAAGAATCATATCCTTACTCATTTTGAAACAAAATGCTAAATAATATCAAAAGACGTTAAATTAAAATTTTGTATATTTTAAAATATATCAATTTTTTTATTTACAAAGTTATTGTAAAGTATAAAATAAACATCGATAACTGTTTTCTAAAATAAAAAATATCAACCATTTGAAGAACTTTATAATGTTTATAAACAACATATAGGGAATAAACACCTATGTTCAGCTTGTTAGAGAAGTACTACATGATAAATAAATTTATGATATTCGGAGAGTTATAGGGCTTCATACATTGAAATTATACTTTGAACAGAATAATCGATTAATGGTTAATAAGCCATTATTTATAATTTATAACTTTGTAGTTTTACACACCTCTCATTTTTCCGCAAATACATAATAATAATAATAATAATAATAATTTTTATTCATCCTTTGGCTACATAGGTATGTGGATATGTCAAATATTTTAAAAGCAATATAATAAGTATTAAATTACATATATAAAAAATCTAGGTGTTACAATAGATTACGGGTTAAAATTTAAAACACATGTACGTAATTATATTTCAAAAGCTTTCTGCAACTTGAAACTTCTTTTCCCAATTGTTACATATTAAGTAAAGAATTAAAAATAACGTTATGTGATTTATTAGTATTGTCAAAGTTTAACTATGCCGACACATTAGGTTTGTTCCAACTTACTAGAAAACCGTACATTGTAGCATCACGAGTATGCGCACTATAAAAAAAGCGTTCCAACTGATGTATGAAATGTACATTGAACAGTAGCGGTGGTGTTCCAACAACTTTGAATCGTACAGAAATCACTTATTGTACCGTCAAAACAATTTCCGGAATTTTTCAGAACTGTTTGTACTAACATGCGCAATATGCTTTATAGTATCATATGCACTTCGAAGTACTGTCAAATACCACCAATTTTACGTGGTTTATGTTAGGTAAATATTGTTTAGAAAATGTAATTAAAATAATATACTTTTATTTGTATTTTCAAATTGTATTATAAAAAATGGGCGATATTGAAAGTGACGATGATTTCTTTGTAAATAGCAATTCTGAAGATAGCGATTTTGAGGCTGAGTTAAATGAACCGCGACAAAAAAATGAAAATTTATCTAGGTAAAGTAAATGATTAATTAATATTAATTTAACAAGTATTTATTTGAGAACAAATAATACCACAATATGACGACAAAACTTTTTTTTAACATTTTCGAATATCAAGCAGCGGCGGCGCGTAGTGGTATGTCTTGGGGGTGCACAATCCGAAACAAACGTCTTTACACTACAGCGAATACAAAAACACTAAGAGCACAACTTCAA
>JAHWXV010772615.1:0-13370 GCA_024586415.1 Phrixothrix hirtus | reverse complement strand
ATTTTAAATAATTGTCATTAAATCAATTAAACCAAATAAAAAATTAAATTTCAACACCCTGTATTTTGAGAACGGCGCGTTTGCGGACCCCTATCAATATAAACTTTTTGTCTTAAAATTCGTCAAAGAATCACCCCTTGAAATAAGTACATGTACTTAATTAACACCCTATATACAACAATACACCTACAGGTGGCCCAACAAGTTAAATCGAAAATATAAGTTATACAACTTATTTAATTGGTTAATACGGAACTAAAACTAATTTAATAGTTTGATAATTAATTATAATAATCCAATTTAGCTGTATTAAGTTATAAAAATCTTTCTGCTCATGACGTATAAGGGTATGTACAGGTAGATAAGCATTATCGCATGAAACACTGTTTATTTTCGTAGGAGAATGTCAAGATTATGTACTTCTAACCTAAATAAACTAATGTTTACAAAATTGCACAGCTGACTACCGGTTCTTTGAAAATTTCTTAATGTAACTATATAACCAAGATAAAAATGCAATTAAAAATATATCTACTTTGTACAAAATAAACAGGTTTTCGGAAAAAGGCGATGTTAGATATATATGGGATGTTCAAGAATAAATAAAAAATAAAAATTTAAAATATTCGTAACAAATCAAAATAAGGTTTTGAAAGTAATTTGCAAAATTCCTTCACAATTAAGCAAATCAATTAAATAAAGAAGGAAAAGGGAAGCGATTTTACTCTTTCACAACTCATTACACTTGGTTTAAAATTAATCTTGCTAATATCAAAACAGTTCTTAGCTCGCTTCACACAGAGGATATGATAAATTAACGATTTAATCCGCGTGTACTGAACAATTTTCTAATTTAGTTTATTAATCCAGCTCGTTCGGAGAAGTTTGTTACAATAGCATGGATTATATGATTGATTTTTTATTGATTTAAATTATGTATAACATTGAAGAGCATTATTTTGTTTATTATTTTACCCAAAAACTTAAAACATTCATATATATAAATGATCTTAATAACGAACAAACTGAAAATGATTATATTTAGATTGTTAGGTATCAAATGGCTACCAAGCCCTAAATAATGGAAACCGTAGCACATTTGTTGGACGGAGGCATTAATACCACAGTACACATTATAAACAGAAACCCAAAGTAATACCAGTATAAAATTTCAAATATTCGCTGTTTATTCAACACAATACAGCAATCACAAGAGTTATTTTTTTTCAAATCCCATTAGGTTGATAATGGCAACTCGGTTACCATTATTAAGCCATATTTTCGCAGCATTGTTTTATAATCGATCTTATACCTCAAAGCGGGGAAGTCCTTTATGTACCGTACTTTTGAAGTGGGCGTTGTTTTATAATAGGTACAACCATTTAAGTTCACACCGCAAGCGGGATTTATTCAGTAATTCGTTTTCTATAAGCAAAAGGCAATAGTACTACAGAAATTCGTCGGAAATTGTATGTTGGGCATGGAGAAAGTGTTATGAGTGATAGTTCCTTAAAAAAATGTTCGAGGCGTTTTCATGAAGAACAACGCTATTTCCATGATGAATAGGTCGATTTATATAAGACTGTAGCAATAAACTGTGTAGTCGAAAATAGAACCAAGTGATTTGTGAGCGCCGGAAACTGAAAGTTTCTAAACTTTCTCGCAACGTTCTACAAATTTATCTGTCAGCTCTTTATGATATTGTTACAGTAAAACTTGTCCAGCACAAATTTTGTGCACGGTGGGTCCCGAAGCATCATATAGACGTTCACAAACAACAGTGAATGAGTAATACTCAGTTTTTGCAGCATTATAGTGTGGAAGGAAAATCTTTCTTGAGTAAAATCGTAACAAGAGATAAACCATGGGTTAACTTCGTAAACACCGAAACAAAAGAGCTATCAAAACAGTGGATGTATACTAACTCGTCCAATGAAACCGAAAAAATGCAAACAAACGTTGTCCAACAGAAAGCTTACGGTTATTGTGTTTTGGCATTGTAAGTGAATTTTGCTGGTGGAGTTCATAGAGCCTGGGACCACAATCACTGCAGTGACGTACCGTGAAACTCAGAACCATCTATAGACAGCAATAAGTAGCATTAATAGCGGGATGTTGTCATCAGGCATTGGCCTTCGCAAGAGCTTCGACTGAGAGATATTCGTCTACCCGCACTACAACCCGGATGGGGCTACAACTGATTTCAATGTGCTCACCAGGATGAAAGAATGGTTGAGGAAGAAGCAGTTCAGCATTAACGATGAGCTGAAAACCAGCGTGAGAAATTGGTTCAAATGCCAGGTGGAAACGTGGTACAACGGTAGCATATGAAAACTGCTTTCCCATTACGATAAATGCATTTGAGCAGTAATTTAAATGTATGCGTAACTATTTTATATATTAAAGCTTTTCTCAATACTCTCATGTGTTTCTGTTAGTTTAACGGAACGTGAAAAAAATAGCCCTGATATATAGTTAATAAAAATTTACGGAGGATTTCTGGTTCAGGTGTTGTTTGCTAGATTTCTGACCATTGGTGCATAGTTTAATATCTTGATCCTCCTGATTTTTGTTTACATGATAACTCTGAGCTGATGGGTGTGAATTTACTTATTAAAAACCATATAGAGTTGAAGTGCATTGCACTTACGAAGATTGGGGCGCATATGAGGTGTACATTTACTACACGTGTGACAGCATATTTTCTTAAACCTAAATGTAGGATGGAGTTTATTTATTCCCAATTCGTACACAGCTTCTGGAAAAGAAGTTAACCCATACGCTATTAGCGTTTTGTATGAACAAGTTATAACATGTGTTTACAGACAAACGTCTAGTAACTTGAACTGTAAAGAACATTTAAAAGATATACATATATTAAATTTATTATTTTGTGTATTCGATAAACAGGTTGAAAGGTAAAAGGTATAAAGTATACATGTAGGTATTAATAGAAAACGTGACATTTTGTGGTTAAGTAAATAGGCATATACTGAAATCTCGAACTGCAAATTAATTAAAGTGTATAATTAATTCAGTAAACATTTTTAAGTAAAAACGTAGGTTACCAAAATTATAACTTATCAAATAACCATTTTGGTGTTTAACATGGACTGCAATTTTGTATTTGTGATAAATGTGTACAGTTTAAAATCATAGTTAAATGTAAATTACATTTATCACGTACCTTTAAATTTAAATTATGATTATTAGTTACTGAGATATGAATTGTTAAAGAAATTGCTTCCTTCATTTATAATATGAATTTTAAATGACTGCCAACTTAATATACGGAAGGGTAGTCGTAAATAACAAAATAATGCTCCATCCCCGATGATACCCAAATTGAAATTGATAAATTTTAAAATAAAGAGGCCTCAGATTATACCTTAACGTTATAAAATAAATATATTTTAATATTCATGTAGGTTCACGGAACAACTCCTTGATGTATTATTAATAACATATGTGCTCAAAGCAGAACTGAAATGAGCAATATTACAAAGCAAAGTAATAATTATTTATAAATAGAAGAACTGGAATATTCAAATAATTAATAATTAAGAACTCTGTTAAAAGATGATTTTCAAAATTGATCAATTGTGTGGGATTAGGAACGGCGTTGATTTTCAATTTTAATAATATTTACTGACCTTAAGAAGCTATCATTTGCTATTTGCATAGTGGTTTAAGTAATTTCACAATAAATTATGCAACTTGAGATTAACAATAGTCCATACCTACTAGGTATTTGTCCATTTGTATAGCAAAAGCACCTTTTGGATTATTTTTCAAGATACCTAAACGATATACACTATGCATAGTTGTTGGTATTTAGTTATAGAATTGTACCATTATAGCCATTAGAATTTTTAAGCATTCTATTCTCACAAGAAAGTTTAATATAGTATGTCCAGATAAAGAACTTAACATAAAGAATTTTCCTCTAAATAACTAAACATTTTTAAGAGTTCATCAGATTTGTAGTGTATGTAAGGAAATATTACATACATGAAGAAGTTCCAAATTGGCTTAAAACTAGGGACACGCAGCACTTGAGGAGAATCATGGTCAACGAGGGGGGCATGTACTATATTTTAACCAAAGTAAAACGACTGAAGTTGATAAAAGTTTACAATACCTATACTAATATCTCGTGAAAAATTTCTTTGTGCATTTATCTTCAGCTTAATACCCTGGCAGGTAACACTCATCAAACCTAATGGCAGACTTTGTTGAATATAATCTCAGATATTGCTTTTTAACATGTGATGAATTCATATGGTAGAAATACTCCTTCTAAGTGGAAAACTAATCCTGCTAAACAGTGTAATAAATTTACGATATTTACTAATGAAACGTTCCGCGTATTTAGAATTAGCTACATATTATAACGGCTAAGGTATATATTGATATATGCATGTTGTACGTCTAGATATACTAAATATTAAGCATTGTGTATTTAATATATTTTTGGCTACAGAAATTATGCGTAACCAACACAGTATAAATTCTGAAGTAAACAATATCATAACAGTTGTACTTGTATGCTGTAGGAGAGTATTGAGAGTCCTATCTAATGTAAGTGCAAATTCTTTGTTAATAACCTTTGAAATTATTAAAATTAGTTATCTAGGTTGCACATTATAACAACGTTGTTAAACATATATCTATGTCTACTTTCGCATATTACTAACTAAAAAGTACAAACTGTATATTATTGCATATTTAGATTACTTTTCGGATGTTAAGTTGACTGTGAATCAAACATCTTAGATTACATTCTTTGTTTACGAGTAAACTAAATTGATTGAAAAACAATAAGTTCATCAATGTTCTGAGAAATTATGAATTATTTGAATCAAATTAACTTTTAAATACACTGTTTATGCGAAAGTTTTTATCACGAGTTGCTTATTGTTTAGTACCATTAGAAAATCAAAATTTTTAACCTGTACTTGTTGGCATGGTACAAAGCTCAAAGACGTATAAGAACAATTAAGTTGTACTTATTAAATGGAAATATCCATAATTTCAGTTACCGCAATATGTTATAATCGTCAAAAAATAGCAGGTGTAAGGTATAAAATGAAGTTCAATGATGAGATAAACAATAACATTCTTTGAAATGGTTTGTTTGTTTGTTTGTTTTTTTTGTGGCTGCGGGTTCGAAATGCAAAAATTGCCTTGGCTCTCTTGGATTGGAACTGTTATATAGTCATTTCGCCATGTCTACTGTAATTTTTCCGAATCTGGAGCTGTTCCACCGCCAGTAGGGATTTTTAATATGCCAAACATCATATTGACACGATGCCTATGATGAAGAAAGCACGCTTTTTAAATTTTTCTACACTGAAAAATTTACCGATCTTGATATATTTGAATCCACGTTCCTTGGGTGTAGAGGCAAACACGCTAACCACTACACCAGTCGGGGGAGGCTTCTGAAATTATGAATAACTGCAAGAGCTTAAATTTACAAGTTAGTCAACAAAAGCAATAATCAGTTTTATTTCTCGGTTGTCCAGTTTAGAAAATTTTCAATAATTGAAGTGACATTTAAAAAAAACAGCATTAAAACTCAACAATAAATGTTAATAACTGATTAAATTTGGAAAGCCAGCGTGTGATTCCAACTAAAAATTTAAACACGTATAAATTTTGAAAACTAACCAACCAATTTGGATTTCACGAAGGAGCCACTAATAATAAAATTAGAAGCGCTGCACATCCCTCTTGAAGTGCTTTAAATCCAAGCTCATACAGAATGAAATGTAAATTATTTAAAGAATGTAACAGTTATGAACTAGCACCTTGCCTATCGTTGACACCTGACCTAACCTAATCTCAATAAAAATCCAGTTTTACACATCTAACAAGACTGCAATTCAACATCGTCGATAAAAACGCGTTGTAGTAATTTTAATTGCTACTTACACCAATTAGTTCCTTTCGATATCTTCAGTAAATTGATTTCAATTTCCAAAACGTAAAAACTGATTTAAAAAATAACAATAGTTACAAGGCATCTAAAGGTCAAAATTCCTGGTCTATAGACAGGTCAGTGCTGTTCCAACCCAAAAAGAATTCTATATTTGCACCTGAGACATCCATTAAATTATCTAGAGATTCAACGTTATCTTTACCGTTGATTGCATCCCAAATTTAATTATGAAGTCCCTGATCTAACAAAATGCTTTAGTATTTTAGTTTAAAATCGAAGAAAATGGTATACAAAGGTTTATGCGTGCATCTCATAGTAGTGCTTAACTTTAGTTTTAGCCTCAAAAGCCAACGATGCTCGGCAACTAGCACCTTGAAAATAATAATTGAATATAAAATTAAATATACCTCTATAAAGCAACTTCTAATTTACTTAAATTTAAAAATTCTAGATTTTCTATCATAAACCCATCCCTGTATAAATACCGCCTATTACTTATCAATACAAATTATGAAGGTATTGATATTTGACTTCCGGAAATATTTCAACTGATTTAACCTAATTCCAACTAAATCAGATTAATGGTGATATCCTAATTTAGCAAAAATTAACCTCAGACAAACTCGGTCTTCATCTGCATGGATAATAGCCTGAAAGGTCTCCGATAAATGTAACGCAAGGTATATCTGATTTTCATTATGAAACATCATCGTTTATCCTCATTGTGGGGTGTGGTGGACGGTCTAACAATCAGTGGTGATTTAGCTGCGAAATATGAAATGTACATATTTCTATTAAAGAAGCTGTAATTGTAACCGTGAGACAAATTTTTGAATAATTTTAATTCTACATCAACGATAAGAAATATACGGAATCATCAGTAGTAGGTATTACTTTGATAACAATTGGTGTGTTTAGATTTTACGACCCCGCTAATGGAAGTAGCAAACGCTCATTCGGTTTAAAAGCTGTTTTACGGTTTCGTTTACTGTCAAAATGAGTTTAAAAGAGGTAGTGGTTGAAGTACGTCTTAAACGCATTTCACATTTTGACTTTTTAAACATTGGGGGCGTCGCACAGTGGTTCGATTAGAGTAAGGTAGCCGGACAAAAGTCATTAGCTCATTACTAAAGAATGCATGGAGAAAACGATAAGCAATACCCCTGTTATCAAATTTCCAAGAATAGTTCTGTAGAAACATTTACTAATGGTAAGTAATTGGTGATTACATATAAAGAACACGGTCAGTGCAATATGCAGTAATTTGTTATTTTACTACATGTATGATAACATCTTGTACTAAATTTAGTGATATTATCAATATAATTTGCTATGAATCGTGAAGTCAAGGATAAGTACTATATTATTTCACTTCTCCTCTACTCAAATATTATTTTATTATTAAAAACGAACGCGATCATACGACAGTAATTGTAATAATTGTTTCAATTCATAACTTTTGTAATCAATAAAGTACAGGGACCCAAGTGTACCCAAGCTAAATTTTGTATAGATGATGGTTTTACTTTTCTACTTTCAATTGAGATACAGATTACATGGCACAATCTAGTACAACTATTATTTCTTTTGATCAGTTTATTTCAATTTCGAAAGCTGAGTTTTTTGAAGAGTGGTTGAAATACCAGAAGAGAGACATAAATATCCATCTTTTTATGTTTATGTCCTCGAAATTTAACTTATCCAATATGACAGAGCCTTTAATAAGAGAAATTAAACTAATAATCGCCAAATACGCCGCGAAATTTTTTGAAAAATGAAAGAATTGCGCAAAAAACCTGGAGCTTTTTCTTGTAAGCTATTATACTTGATTAGATTTTGAAATTTCGCAGTACCAATCATATCCACCTGGATCCTTAGAAGATATTAAAGGTCTTCGCCAACCCAGAAAGAGATTTGGCGAGTCAAGCTTTAAGACAAAGAGAGGTCTAGTAGAAGAATTAATACAGACTCGCACTGCCAATGAATTGGTAGTCACTGCTACAATATCGACTTGAAGCTCTGGCCAACAAGACGTAGGAAGAATAATTATGGAAGCTTCTGAGAATTTTGGAAAGTGTGGTTTACTACAACGGGTTATGAGTATTAAAAGTTATAGTCTGTGCTTGAAACGACGAAGCTTTAGCGTATTATGTGGACTCAAAATCAACGAGATATTCATATAAACAGACTCTAAAGTGCAGCATCAAATTGGGCCATCAGGTATTTCCTTCATATTATAGAGTGAGAAAGGATAACCTAGCTTGTTGTCCTCTTAACGAACAAATTGTTATAACAAAAATGCGCGGAAATTACGCTGCAAGGCATTTTACACAGAATAGCCGAACGTCTTGTCTTGTCACAGTAAAAAGAGATGTTATTAGCAATTTGTTACTCAGTGTACCATTCACGCTTATTAGTAAATGGTGATGTGATGGACGTTTCGGTCACAGCACATACGAACAAAACTTCAACAATATCGATGATACTGATGAATTCTTGTTCGAATTTTCATTCGTTCCTCTTTAGTTACACGATGAAAGTCATAATATTGTTTGACAGAATCCTAGAAGATGTTTTACCATGTATTGTCGTCCAGTTAAGCTTATTTATTCAAAATAAACAAAGTTTTAGAAGAAGAAAGTCAATTATTAGTGACAATATATAATATGGGTGGTATTGGAATAGCTGTCAAGCACGAATTACCTTTGACCATGACTGAGGGAAAGTATGTAATTCTCTGAACCCAACTTCGTCATCACAAAAATGTTACATTTTCGGAGCAAGCCCTAAACGCATGAATGACGCTAATAAGCAATTCGTTAGCGATAAAATAGGATGCCTGGATTCGCTGTTTTGAGTGCTTGCTTCGTATTAGCTATCGCCTTGATGTCAAAACATGGAAAATAAGAGGCGACATTGAGACAATTAACATGAAAGAGCGTTTGAAAGAAATTAAAAATAAATTCAATGGTGAAATGGGTCTCATTGTAGATAAACCCACACCAGGTTTTGAAAGTACGAGTAACGGTAATACCTACCGGAGATTTTCCGAAAATCCGAAATTAAGTGCTAAAATGATGAGATTGGATTAACCCATATAAAACAATTTGGTATTTTACTTCTAGCCTTATCATTCGACTACGATATAAATTTAGAAAAATTTTAAAAACCTGCACACGAAACTAGACGACTATGCTACATTACTATTAGTGGAACTCTATACCTGCTACTGCGCATAGTACCGAGGTTATTCGAACGTGTCTTTTCCTATTGGGCAGCTCTCCAAAGAAGCTAAGGAAGCTAGAAATAAAGACTGCAGAAGATTTCGTGAGCATAATACCCGAAAGACGTCTTGTATTACCAGGAATAGTGATTCACTCACCATCTTGTTAATAACCTCTGATCCTGTGATAAATAGCCTCAGAAATATTCCCAAGAAAGAAATATATAAGCTGCCTACCGAAGTATTAGGTTTAATTGTTCCTCCATTAATTGATGCACATGAAGCTAGAATTTCCACTGAAAATATTAATGTTACTATAGATTACACGATAAAATTTTCCACTGCATCAGATAGTACTGAACGTAGCGATGACGACAAATATTAGCGGTTGATTCTTTGTTCAGTGATAATTATATAACAATAAGGATCGAGACGATTTGTAATTGTAATTAGGTTTTTATTAAACAATTTTTTTCTTTAGATTGTTAATACATTAACCGCCAATGGTGGTACGTTCACGAATGGTTCGGTTCAGTGCATCATGACTGTTGAATACTTAAATAACTATATTATAAATTGTTTGCGCTTCAAACGTATCTAAATAATTTGAGATTTATTTGTATTTTGCACTTTAATGCTATATATGTATTTTGAAGAAAGAAGCTTTATTATTTTGATGAGTATTACCTCTAAGATACTGAAACTACCATAAAAATATTTATTCTGGAGTATGACATACCAAAACAAGAAAAGACATTTTTGTCCGGCTAGCTTACTCTAGTCCAACCACTGCGCGTCGTCATAAAAAGGTTAGATCATCTGAATCAAGCAAATTTGGTTGAAATGGCATATTTTTCGAAAATTAATCGAGAATTTGAGTATATTCTAGTAGTCATATATGTATTTTCGAAACATGTTTGTGCCCAGGTATTTAAGCAGAGGACACTGTAGAAGGTGACTGACACCATAAGGAAAATATTTTCCCTCCGAAAGAATATTCCATGGAAACTACAAACGGATACGGGCAAAAAACTTTGCAATGCCCACTACAAATAATTAGTGATGAAATTAAATAGAAGTCATCACAATCCTTTCAAAATATGTAAAGTAATATAGCGGAGAGTGTCAATCGAAAATTGAAAGGCATAACCTTTAAATAATTGAGTTTACAAGGGTCATATAAATTTTTGAAAATTTTACTAAAAATAATTGAGCGAAACAATTCAACAACTTATACTAAGACGAGCTATAAACCTAGAGATGTTAATCTCACAGACGAAGAACATACGCTAAGAACTGCATTTAATATGTTACAACTAATAACTTAAATTCTCCAAGGGCTTAAATGGGAAATTAAGCGAGAATATCCAAAGATTGCAAATAGTTCTATAAAAGATATACTCCAAATTGGAAAAAAGTAATATTTAAAATTCATAAAGTTAAATTGACTAATTCAGCAACGCATATTACTGAAGATAGTAGTAGATACCTAATTCCAGAAGGATTTTGTGAATACGAACAGCTAAATGTTGGGCATCGTGTCTTTCTTGTAGAGCGTGTAATAAAAAGTAAGAGTCAAATTTACTTGATGTGACTTAGCTAGGTTATCCTGCTTGTGTAACTAATTGGATCACTGATGGTATCGTATTGACATAGTATAAGTTTACCAAGTATACTTTTTACACATTCTGTGTAGTTTTATAGTAAAAAGTAAATAGAGAACGCTATATTAATTAATATAGTATACTTATTTTACAAATAGGTACTGCGTAAATACAATTTACCTCAGTTACGGACCCGTAATATTTTTTTGTGCCTCCACCATGTTTTTGAATATTTACCGGCTATGTATTTTCCGAACTGTTGTGCTTGTTATAGTAACTTCACAATAACAAGCACGTTATGGTTCATAACGGCACTAGTACATGAAACGAAATATAGGCTTGAAATAAAATTGTAATAATTACATGAAAGTTGTCGTTATCGCAAAAAATAGCGTACAATACACGATCGTAAAGTGTATTTATACAACAGGTCTCGAAAATTAGCATAACTTGATACTTCAGATATCGTTTTTCTAACTTTTTCTCGACCTGTTATAAGGCAATATAAATACACCTAATAACGTGTAAATATAGAATAAGTAATAATAATAAGTGTGTAGCAAATGCATGTGGACATCTGTGGTTTGCAAGGTTTCTTCCAAGATATCTAAATTACTGTTTCTCATATTTTCCTCACGTTCTGTGTCCCTATAGCCCCAAGCAAGTGTCTTTTTGGTGCCCCGAATAATAAATTGCTTATTGTATTTGGATCATAGAGTGATTTTATTTCGTATCTCAGTGCGCATATTATGCAAATGTGATTAAAGAACGCATGGGCCCAAATATTACAAGATTGTCATATTCTATTACATTTTAATAATTTGAAGGTTTCAAAATATTTTCGTTAACAGTCACTTTGACTCGTTTAGCTTTCTTATACCATTTATTATTCGTATTTACACAATAATCCTTAGCATCTGTACTATAGAAACACATTAATATGTAGCACTTGCATATTCATCCTTCACCTTTCTGACAATAAATTTGTTTCTCTCAATACTATGTATGTTTGCCGAGTTGAAACTAGATATATGAAATTCATATAGATGTTGTTTCTTTCATGATAGAAATTATCAACAGAATTTGCAACTATTATATGGTCACTGTGTGTCTATAGCAAAGTAGCCGCACTACTATACAGATGCTTTAAAAAATTGCGATAAAAATCCATTTAAACTCTAAAAGACAAATATGTTTGTCGTACCTAATTAAAACTTCATTCATCCATATGCCATCAAATTTCCCGAAACCATGGACAAATTCTTAAAATTTGGTTTAGCTGTATATACTTTCCGTACCAATTTTTCTGCAACTGACTTCCTAGTGACCAATTAATATAAGTTCTACTCTGTTGTTCATATTTTCCATAGTTTTACCGAATACATTATTAAACATTAATTTAAAGAGTGCTCTACCTGATCTTTTTGTTACCACATTTCTTAATCTGGCATTCAAATCAAGGCGATTGTCGAAATGACATTTCTCTATAAGTATTCATCAACCAAATCCTTCTACCAAACAGGGTTTTAAATTGCGCTAGTGTATCTATGACACATTTTTCCTTGATACATATATTTGCAACTAGTTTTCTACATTGCGCTTTGGCTGTAGGAAAATCGTCCATTCTGGACAAAAGGCCAGATCGCTATGTACATCATGTATATCGAAAATTTAAGCAAAGTCGGAGTCATCATCAATATGGAAAACCCTAAAATTCTAAATTTCCTGTAGAACAACCCACTTGAAAGTACGTTGTGGGTATTATATATTATATATTATACATGTCTACTTTGATCAAATGTTACACATTTTTCCTTGTTTTGAGTGGCCACATGAATCTCTTGTCTATTTACACCTAATTATTTAACGAAAAAATCTTAATTACCTCCCGTTAACTCAACGAAAAAATGACGGAAATTTAAAACTTAAGTTACACATCAAACGACATACTCCACGGTATGCACTAATAAGCTGATCATGTTGTGGCACTTTGGCGTCAGCGTGCAGGAAAGTGTTATCTCAAATAAAACATGTAACTGCCCTTTAAAACTATCTGATATGTTCCAAAATCGACTGGGATATAGTTACAAGTTCTCCAAATATCTTTGATAAATTTTTATCGCGTTCTGTTCTAATCTCCGCATAAATTCAACAGCAATTTCTGACCCATAGTAATTTGAAATTTGGATAGGTTATCATCGAAAGAACACCTTATGTAGAATGGAACATAGTGAGTTCGTATTCAAAGGCTTTTATTGTACATTTTCCAAACAGGTTCTGTTCAACCCTTCAAGTTTGTTTGAAAATGCCTTCGAAACTATCATAAGCTACAGAAGATACCAAGATGATTTGAAATAATAACAAAAGTCTGATTGATTTTTCATTATTACTGGTTCTGTCTTCCCCAAAAGCGTTATTAAATTTGTTTAAAACTGAATCGATTTTGAATATATAAACAAATAAAATATTAAATGCTTTGGATTTATACTTAACTGAATCAAGTTCGAAGCCCCAAAATCATCATCAGTGTGAAAAAATGCGTAGGCAGTTAGATAAAAGAGTTATTTTTACTAGTATTTCAGAACTCAGGTGTTATTTT
>JAHWXV010772613.1:0-10173 GCA_024586415.1 Phrixothrix hirtus | reverse complement strand
TTGGAATTGCGCAATATTACGTTATAAATAAATTGCTAATCAAAGCATATGAGCGATACGCTTATCAATAAGTGTAAGACCGAATAACAATTATCAATAACGTCCGTAGAACAGAGAACGAAACAACGAGTATTCTGTATAAAAGACAGAAGCTTTCAAGCTAAAAGGATAGTTCTTGCTATTCCTTGCTCGAACTAACACCGTACCATCCTTTATATTAAGAATAGTTGTGTCTTTGCCTATAAGGTTGAGATATTTTTGTTGAATTAAAAAGCGCTTTGTTAACTTTAAAGAACGCAAATCGTCAACGCCGAATTGCTTATATTATAATTTCAAAACCGCCGTCGCAGAATTAGAAGTGCGAAATTAGTTCAGCCGTCCGAAAGGTTGAAATCTGCCTTTTACCCGATTCTGTCAAGCTTATTGTCGCAAGCGGACGAGTCGCTCTGTAACGGCCTTGTATCGGCAATAAGCATAGATAGAACGCCCGGACGTTGAGTTGAATCTGTAGCGAACGTTCAGGCGCCGCTATTACCCGTGATCACGCTATCGTCAAACACCTTTGAGTTGACTGAGTAGCGAGAGTCTGTTTGACGCCAGCATTCCGTGATATCTTCGTCTAGAGAGTGACATCTGTCACGACTGGACCGTCCGAATCCTTACGCAAAGGAGAACGCTCGCAAGCGGAAGGGAACTGAACTATTCGAGCAAAATTCATAAGTATTAGGAGCATAGAATGTAATACCGGACGGCGCGCATTCCCTTTGCAAGCAGCGAAAGCGACGCTACGCGTTTGTCATAATTATACTCGTACTGAGAACGCCTTTTTGCATTGAAAACTTTCGATTATTTAAAATCCAATTGTTTAAATTGCAACTGTTAAATATCAGCCCATGTAAATATGTACTAAGTATTGGAAAGTGGTCTTTTAAATTATCATTTCCTTTATTACGAATAAAATTGATTTTCAAGGTTTTATCCATCTTATTATTTCTGCCGAGCTTAGTTATTAAATATATGATTGTAAAAAGATCGTTTCACATAAGAAGTAGCGACTACTTCAGAGGGCCGCTCCGTTTTAATACATAACTTTCTCCTCTTTAGGATAACCGAATACAACCGTTCCAAGATAGCCGTAGCTGCTTTAGTGCCCTCTACTAGACCATACTGAATCTACCCCCTCCAATGAGCAATCCCAGCTGCAAAATTATAAATTAATTTTATTGAACCTGCGACCCAAAGACTATGCTTTGAACCGTTACATCTTTTCGTTCAAGTTTCTAAGAACCCTGCTTTCCCAAGTGACACTTTGTATGTATTCATAGCTTACTTGAAAAAACTCGATCTTTACACATGGAGTTATTCAGTCCTTTTCGAAACCAGCATGGAATGCTTAAAAAAATAGCCCATTTATATTTTTTCTTGAGAAAATCATCAATTTAGAATTACCCAAGGTACATTAATGCCAAAAATACAAAGTAACTTCTCAAAAAGGATTAACTTAATACAAAGGATTTCGTCTAATCATATCTTCAAATATTAGGTAGATTAATTGAACCGTGATTAAAAATTTATCTTTATCGATATCGTAGATAAATTGGCAATCTAAAGTAACATCTAACTACAAAATCCACGGGAAATATTGTTTCAGCAAATACTCTTGAATTGGTTATTCTCGGGTATGTCATTAAATTCTAGGTTAAATGTAGTTATTCCACAAGCTGGGTTCGTGTGATCAGAGTTTTCTACGATTTCCAGTAGGAAAAGTTATATAACAATCTTGTTAGGGCGCTAAATCCTGTAACGAACGATTTTGGCAGCAAAAATATAACGATCTACTAATTATAAATCATCACACCGGATATTGATCTTAATCTCATGAATTGTAATTGTTGAAAATTAGAAAACAACAATGCCCGGTTTTCGGCTAGAAAGCAGAAACACTACCATTGCAACGTTAAAGATTCAAAACGAATACTTAAATAATAATTAGTAAATAAAAGACAAATCTCACCAGATACCAATATTAAGTTAATTATAAAAACACATAAATACAATATCACAGCGATAAGTTGGTTCAGATTTGAAATCTGTATGTAAGCATGGCTAAGCTGTTGCAAGTGCAAAATTAAAAGTACAATTATTAAATAAACATCTTTAGAGACAAATTTAAAATATATAAAATTAAAGAACATACTGTTGTAGGGGTAAAATTTGTATCCAAGTCATGATCCTTGGCACACAGAGCTGATTAATAAAAATTCGCAATTGCACAAAACAAAACTTCTCAAAACTACTGAAAAGTCATCGATATCAGACAAAAATGAGACAGTTTACTTACGTAGTCTTACAGTAAAATAGCATGAAATATTTATGTTAATATTTATAATACAAGAACTAAGACTGATCGCGATAATGTAACCCAATAGAAATATTATTTGAAATAATTTGTTAAATAAACTCCTTTCTTAATGTAACTAATTATCTTTGCTTTCTTAGTGTAATTATCTTTGACCCTATTGTTTTACCTTAAAATTGTTTTGTTCGGCAAATACATCAATACTTTATTAATTAAAATGTAAATGAAATACATATCTCAGGTTCCTTTTAATTGAAAAAAAGTTTAAAGTTGAACAAATAACCTTAATAACTGTTATGCAATTTGGGCAAACCAAAAAATAAATTGTATATTAACCATATCTTCGGATACGACGATTCTCAGCTCATGAATATAACGAATTGCTACTTTACCCGTATTTGCTGGCATAAAAAGTAATATAAAAAGCAGATTCATCTTTGAAAGCTTGTAGCAACTTCATGTTCACAAACTAGGTAGCAACCAAATAACCAAAATGCCATTGAAAAAAAACATGGTTATGCGGTACACAATTGCGCAGCAATAAGCACGCGTAAAGTTTTCCAAAGAGTTATTGTTTACACTATTGTGAAATCTTCAATACTCAGCTGGAATTAAATATTTTTAATAAGTTTAATGAATCGGAAATTTAAAAGGGTTGGGCATGTGTTGCTTCGAACGGAAGTCCTCCTGTAATTGTAGAAAGAACAAATTCAACATTCGGAAGTCATCTATTATCGCAAATTCAACTACTTATGCTGGACGGTTCAGTATCGATTACTTTTGAAATTATAAAATTAATTACATTAATACAAATTTAAATTATTAGAAAAGGTAAGATAGCATTTATTTGATTATGAAATAGATTAACGATAATACGTTACATTTTATATTTTGCAATTTTCCTAGACGGAAACAACCGTTTCATATTATTTAATTATTCTATTTTTCTAAGTAGGTCAATTTATTAAGAATGCCTTTATTTTCTTACCGTCTTCCTACGTTATTATTGGGCATTACCTCTTGCGAATTGCACATTTTCGAAATGCCCATTTAGTGTTTTAGTGTACTTGCCTGTTGGCTGTACCTAGTTTCTCATTTATTTGGTGTGTGTGCGATCTCCTCCACTTTTTGCTATTTTTCTAGCAGCAATGTAAAAATATGTATTCCGAAAACTACATTTTGAAAAAAAATCATAAGAAAATTTTATTCTATTTTCGTGATTCCGGTTATTTTTTGGACACCCTGTATACCTTCATCTCAAATTCACTTGTAATAATAAAATCGTACGTATATAAATAAAATATTTGTTGTATTCTGTAATTCGTCATATTCTATGATTCGCCAACCTTATCACCCCAACACTGGCGAATTAGGGAGGTTCTTCTGTATTAGGTTACAGTACTAAATGTTTACTATTGTCGATTCATAGTTTTATCAATTTAATAGATGGGATTGCATTTAAGTCAAATTATGTATATTATTTTATTTTTCCAAATTTATAATACAGTTTTGAAAATGATATTCTTAAGAATAGTTTTTTCTGCAGTTCATAAAGTATCCATATTTTTCGAATTGTCGGTTATTTTCGGGACACCTCTATAGTGCACTATAAAAGTATAGAGATTGTATAGATATGTTTTCGAAAGACTTGTCTTAAATTGTGATTTAATTTTAATTTGGAATGAAAAGGAAAATAAAAAACATAGAGCGCTGATATGATATTGAGCTTTAAAAAATCTTGCAGCCCAGAGGCCCACATTTTTTACATATAGGCTTAGATGACTTCGCTAACCTAAAGCCTGCTATACCTTTTGTTCTTTGATTATCGTTTTACCGTGCAAAACTGACAATGTCTGTACGAAAACAGCTAAACTATCCGTTCATGTATGTATGATTTGTAATCGTTCCAGCCTTACCTATCAAGTAAAACGGTCGCAAAAGAACTAAGTGCATGGCAGGCTTAACAATCGGTGCAATGCAACTAGCCGAAACAATGGACGAAATTTAAATGGCAATTTAAAGCTTGCCACACATTTCGTTTTATGGCGACCATTTTAGACGTTTAGTCTATAGTGATGCGATTGTGTAAAACTTGCAGAGTACGAGGTTAGTTCAGCAAGTTTAGTAAAAATTAATAAAGTAGTTGTTTTTTCGGTGTAAAAACATTTTATTTTTCAACACAGTTAGGGGGAACTCAATACACTTATTCCAATAATATTCAAGACGTTTAATGCCTTCAGTAAAATAAGATTTATCAAAGTCTGCAAAATATGCGTTTACTTCTTTTATATGAACATTTCTTACCAGCAAGCCAAGTTTTTATCTTTGATTTCTAAATAAGAAATAGTCGGAAGGAGCCAAGTGCCAAATGCAATTCATGTATTTTTGCGGTTGCAAAAGTTGAAGAAACAATTTTTTTTCTTTTCCATCAAGTCCAACAGCAATGAATAATGCTTTCCCGTGATTTTCCTACCTTTTTGAAGGTAGTCAATGAAAATCATTCCGCAAGCATCCCAAAAATCAGTTGCCATGACTTTACCAGTCGATGGCACCATTTTTGCCTTTTTCGGTGTACTTGAACCAGGTTCAACCCATTGTTTCCATTGATGTTTGGTTTCAGGAGTATAGTGGTGAATCCAAGTCTCATCCACAGTAATAAATCGACGCAAAAATTCAGACGTATTACGCTTAAACAAATTTAAGCAGTATTACGACGTCGATGAACGTTTATGTTTTGGTCCATCTTTCATAAAGCTGTTTCATATCCAAATCATGTAAAATTAAAACCTCTGTACTAATTGATAAGTTTAAAGCAACGACAATCACACGCCTCTTCACTCGACGATATGCAAACAATATAATAAATATTTATTAACATTTCTGGTGTACAAGCATCTTTGGGCTGTCAGATCGCTCAGCATTGCGAACTCTTACAATCACAACAAAAATCATTAGACCACTAGTGAATAATTTTATTTGATGGATGAGTTTTTGTTTTGTTCCTGTTATTGTTTTTCTACGCATCAACTAATGTTTAATAGCGAAATGAATACAAGTTCACTTTAAATGGCTGTCAAACACAAACTAATCGGCTGATGTTCTTAAAAATTGGTATGACGCCTTGTTTTACATTTTTACCTGACCTATTGAATTAGCCTAGTTTATAGGTTTACCTAAAAATAGACGTCGTCATGAAAACTGTGGATAATTATGACTTGTAGAGTTATAATTTCCTTATAATTTTTTTCAAAAACGATTTTTAAATTTTGAAAACTTAAACGATATAATTTGCTCTAATTACAATGCTATCTACTAAATAAATGGAATTATGAACTGAATAGCAATAGTAAATGTGTACTACTGTAATTTAGTAATAATTGTTTAGGATATACTTGTATTTGACCTATAAAAAAGTTGTTTGGACTGTTTACCTTCTTTGAAATAAAAAAACAATTTTAAGTCGACCGTTCAGTTTAATATTTAATTTTTAAACATATTGTTTCATTGCATGCTACCAAACTTATTTGTTAAAAACACAAGATCTTAAATTGTCTTCTCTTAACTGTCGGGCATGAAATTAAAACAATTCATCGTCTTTTAAAATTTGTAACCTGTTCAAAGAAGATGTTCTAATGTCTGTGAAGTTAACACCCCGATCATAGTACTTAATAGTTCTGATAAAAGTTCCGGTATATTTTAACTTAGAATAGAAGTACTTTATAGTTTTTAAAAAAGTTCTGGCCATTTACTATAAAATGAGTTTAAAATTTGGGGCGCTAACTTCGCACAGCACCCCAACATTCAAATACAACAGTTCTGAAATAAGTTATCCGTAGCGGTATATGTAATAAGGAGTACTTTATACTTTTTGAGAGAGTTCAGATGCTAATAACAACAAAAATTAGCAAAATTTAAATTCCTATCATTCAAAAAATCAAAAATCGAAATTTCCTTCAGTTCTAGTGGGAGTTCTAGATCTAAAACAACCAAACATGCAAATGATTCCAATAAAATTTTGCCCTAAAATCAACAGTAAAAAAGATTCATAAAATTTTAAATTTTGCAAACATCTGACGATGTCCTAAAAAATTGAAAAATTGAAAGTTCCAGTAGTTCCGATCAGAGTTCTAGATCTAAAATGACGAGGTCTACAACTTTTTGTTATAAAAGTTTTCCATAAAGTTAATAGAGAAAAGTTATATTAATTTATGTTAAAGTCCATAAAAAGTTGAAAATTGAAAGTTCCAGTAGTTCTGGTCGGACTTCCGGATAGAGTTCAATGGAATCTATCTATAATTCTTTTACATGGAGTTTTTTCATGAAGTCAACAGAACGAAAGTTACATTAACTTTTAAATTTTGCAAAAATCTGACGATGACTTAAGACATTGAAGAATTGAAGGTTCCAGTAGTGCTGATCAGAGTTATGGAACTAAAAAGACAAGATCTACAACTTTTTGTTACAAAATTTTTCCATATAGTCCATAGAAAAAAAGTTATATTAAGAAAAAGTTTGACAAAGTCCGCAAAAAGTTGAAAATTATAAGTTGCAGTTGTTCTGATCAGAGTCATGGATCTAGAGCAACGAGATATACAACTTTTTGTTATAAAATTTTTCCATAGAAAAAAACTTATATTAAGCATAAGTTTAACAAAGTCTGCAAAAAGTTTAAATTGCAAGTTCCATTAATTTTTAAATTTTGCAAAAATCGGACGATGACCTAATGAAAAATTGAAAGTTCCAGCAGTTCTGATCAGCGTTCTTGATCTAAAACGACGGTGTCTACAATTTTTTGTTATAAAATGTTTCCATAAAGTCCATAGACAAAAAGTTATATTAAGCAAAAGTTTGAGAAAGTCCGTAAAAAGTTGAAAATTGAAAGTTCCAGTATTTCTGATCAGAGTTATGGATCTAAAACGACGAGATCTACAACTTTTTGTTGTATAATTTTTGGATATAGTCCATAGAAAAAAAATTATATTAAGAAAAAGTTTGACAAAGTCCGCAAAAAGTTGAAAATTTAAAGTTCCAGTAGTTCTGTTTAAAGTTCTGGATCTAGAACTACCAGATATACAACTTTTTGTTATAAAATTTCTCCATAAAGTCCATAGAAAAAAAGTTATATTAAGTAGAAGTTTGAGAATGTCCGCAAAAAGTTGAAAATTGGACGATGCAGTAGATCTCATCAGAATTCTGGATCAAAAACGACGAGATCTACAACTTTTTGTTATAAAATTTTTCCAGAACTCTGATCAGAACTACTGGAACCTTCAATTTTCAACTTTTCGCGGACTTTGTCAAACTTTTTCTTAATATAACTTTTTTTTTCTATGGAGTATAGGGCGAAATTTTGTAACAAAAATTTGTAGAACTCCTTGGTTTAGGTCAATAGCTCTGAACAGTACTACTGGAACTTTCAATTTTCAATCTTTTGCGGACTTTGTCAAACTTAATATAACTTTTTTGTTATTGACTAATAAAAAGAATTATACCAAAAAGTTGTAGATCTTGTTGTTTTAGATCCAGAACTCTGATCAGAACAACTGGAACTATCAATTTTTAAATGTTTTAGAACAACGTCGGATTTTTACAAGATTTAAAAGTTAATGTAACTTTCTTTCTGTTGAATTAATGTCATGTAAAACAATTATAGACTCCGTTGACCTCTATCTAGAACTCCGAGCAGAACTACAGGAACTTTAAATTTTCAACTTTTTCCGAACCTTGTAAAAGCTTAGCGTAATATAACTTTTTTGTATTAACTTTATGGAAAAATTTTATAACAAAAAGTTGTAGATCTCGTCGTTTTAGATCCAGAACTCTGATCGGAACTAAAAGTTTCAAATTTTCAAATTTTAGGACATCGTCAGAATTTTGCAAAATTTAAAAGTTTATGTAACTTTTTTACTATTGATTTTAGAGGAAAATTTTATTAGTATCATTTGTGTGTTTTATGGTTTTAGATCTAGAACTCCCACTAGAACTAATGGGACTTTCAGTTTTTTACTTTTTGAATGATACGGTCTTAAGTTTAGCTAAATTTTTTGTTATTAACATCAGAACTCTCTCAAAAATTATAAAGTACTCCTTATTACATGTACCGCTACGGGTAACTTATTTCAGAACTATTGTATTTGAATATTGGGGTGCTGTGCGAAGTTAGCACCCCAAATTTTAAACTCATTTTATAGTAAATGGCCAGAACTTTTTTAAAAACTATAAAGTACTTCTGTTGTAAGTTAAAATATACAAGAACTCTTATCAGAACCATTGAGTACTATCATCGGGGTGCTAACTTCACAGATATGATGTTTTAATACAAAATAACCGATTTTTTACGTGAACTAGTAATAGCATTATTCCCTAAAAATTACTAATGCAAACAAGAATAATTTCTAGAAAATACATTATATATTTGTTGCTTTGCAAAAATTATTTTTAAATTTTTTGTTCACCTGTTAGATTCGTGCACCCGAGATTGGGAGATACTGTTCTAAAGTATGTTGGGTAAAGTAGCAAAATCCTTTTAACCTTATCTTTTGAAATAATTTTTTTTAGAAATAAATTTATTATACTTCAAGATATACCGATGAGTAGCACACATCAAGGACAACGATATTACTATCCGACGTGGCGCGGACGCGCACGCCAGCGTTGCACTTCATACTATAATGTTGATATTTTGAAAACTAGGTTTTTGAAAAAAAAATCATAAGCAAATGTTTTTCAACAGGCTAGTTATTTTTGGGGTACACTAATCGAAAATGGCGGACTTACCTAATGCTTCAAGTTATATGCTCTTGTTTAATTTTTGATCGTTCCAAACTGACAGATAAAACGCCCACAAAGATCTAAATTTGTGGTTCTTGCTACGATGTCGGCTTTAAAACAAACTAGGTGCCGCATTTCGTTTCTCTTATTTTATTGTTATCAAAAATTGTAGCTACTTATTTTATCACTATTTGCTATACCTTAGTTTCGAACAAGTGCTCTTCAATGTATGTCACAAGCTCGGCTGGCGTTATGTCCGACGACGATGCTGGTGTCCCTCTAGCTTCTCGAAGGAGGGGCTCCGTGATAGGTTTCACGAGCACGTCCACGCTCTAAACATCTGAAATTACGTACAAAAAAAAAGGTTTGAGGTTTGGGGGGGGGGGACACTGCTCCTTATTCACCGTATAATGAGTTGAACTGTCCTTCAGAACAGGGGAAAACGGTTCTGCAGCCTATCAATGCGCTGTCCCTGACTTGCCTCTTATCTAGGCCCGAAATATCAGTATGAATTAAGATCGTAGCTAGAGGGGGGCACCTTGACAAACACATCCCCTGAAATACAATATAATCACATTTAACTTATTCTAAATTTAAAATGAAAGTCCAATCGAGGAATAGCTATTTATCTGTGTCTAAAGAAATAGATTATTCAGCATATACAAAAACAAAAAAAGGATACACAGTGTTACAAGCAAACTTATCCGGCTCTTGAATATGTGGAAGGGTAACCAATCTACTATAAAATGAATTTATTATCTAAATATTATATTCACAGTAAATAAAAGTATGCATCAATAGTTCGGACAGGAATTATGTTCTGACAAGCTCCCCTAAAAACGGGAATGGTTTAATCTGGGCTCTACAATATTCGGCAGCCGGGATTATGAATACACCAAATTCCCGCCGATACACATTAACATACCCAATACGCCCTTACAGGCAACAAATACAGTGTGTTCATTTTATGTTGTAGGAGCCGCTTCATAATAATAGGGAATTTGCCGCAAATTGCATAAAGTAATAGTGAACAATTGTATTAA
>JAHWXV010772226.1:0-10204 GCA_024586415.1 Phrixothrix hirtus | reverse complement strand
AACTTAAAGGTGAATATTTTGAAAAACAATAAAACAGTTTGTTCCAAAAAATTTGTTTTCTTTACTAGTTTTTGTAACTACTTAAAAGGCAACCCTTGTACATGCAGTAACTCTAAAAATTGAGCATACACCAATAAAAATATTGAACATGTACTGTTTTAACAAGAGAATTTGGTATAAAATAAAGGAAGATAGTATGTTGATAAAGCATAATAGCCAAGTTTACTAACATAAGTTAAACGAAGATATTGGAAATGAAATAACACCATTATTATTATTAAGAAAACAATTAAATGATTTGCATATTGTTTTACAAAGTTGAGTATACAGTTGGGTATATCTGTATATACATTAGTAAATGAGAAATACTCCTAATTTTGTATAGGTTTTCCTATTAAATGTATAATGTATTAAAATGTTTACTAATATGTAGTGATTTACCCCAAGAAGCAGTAATGGAGAATAAACGATAGTAAACTGATGTATTGATAAAAAAGTATAATCAAATGATTGTTGCTGGTGTTGCTCAAGTTATGCATTCTATTTTTGTTATAAAATTTTAACTATCAAGTGTTTTAAATTTAAAAATCTGGTATGAAACAACACACCACTTTCTCTTATATATATAGGTATGCAAATATGCAAATTTCCACAAATGATTAAAATATTATTTAGCTTTATTTTGGGAACATTAATTGGAACGTTTACGTATTCAAGTTACTGAATACAAAAACTGTGTGACACTAGTTTGAACATCCCTTCATGGTAGTACTGCTTGTCAAGTTACTTGAAGTAGTTCATATTATTTCATGAACAACACCTCTTAACAATTTCATGAATTTTAATGTTACAATCTTCCCAAATCATACATTCGACAATTGTGCAGTTTTCATCTGTGTATAAAATCCTTTGTCTGCCTCTTTTCTTATCCTGATCATCATTCAGCTCCGTTTATCCATCTTTGCAACAAATGCTGACTTCTTTTTGGTTTAAAATATTTGGGCCATAAAGGCCTTGTAATCTGTGATGAATATTTTGCTCTAATTAACTCCTTTGGCTTGTAAACATCTGATAATTCCATGTATCTTACATTTTGAATGCTTTGCAATTACATATGTCATATTTGTTTGTTTTGCTGTAGCTAAATTGAGTCTTGAACAGAACAACACTCCATATTCTACTACTACTCACAAGTTCAATAATTCTTTTACCATAGTTAAACATTTTTTCTATCAGATTTTTTTAGTGACTATTTTTAATTGGCTAATAAGCTTATTTTCGTAAAATACGTATTTTGCGGAAAGTTTTCTAGCTCTGTTATTTTTAAAGATATCAAGATAAATAAAAAACCAAACTGTTCAGCATAATATTCTCTAAATTTTATATTGTAACTATTTTTCTCTGAAGTAGTAAGGAAACTTGTCAGAAAAATACCACACAGGTGGAAATAACCATTAAAACTCGATTTTTTTATGAAGGAAAAAAGACTCACCTTGAACATTATTTTCTTATATAGATTTCTTATATAATTACTTGAAGTAGAAGTTTCAACCCTGAGAAGTCACTCCTTTTTTTTCCTAGAATCTTTCAAAGATGGCTGAAGGCCTGTTTTTAGTAATTTTTAGTGCTAGATATTTTAAAAAACTTTATTTCAATAGAAATGTCATATAAATTTGATGACTGAAATCTAAGGTTTGCTTGCATCTATATTAGTTGCGGTTACTATGTTTATTATTTTGTCAGTCTATAATCATTTAAATATAAATAAAGGTATGAAGTTATTAAGTATATTTATGAGAATTAAAGTCTGGAATTGGTAATATATTATTTTTTCATTCAGAATGTTGACCATCATTTATGCTGTTGATTATCAACCCCTAGAATTTTAGGATTGCCAGATTTATTTTCTTCGTAATTGACAACTTTACTTGAATCTAATGTATATGAATCATCACGAATATTACCACTTTAGCTAAAATCACTTATAATTAGATGAATCTAAAGGTGTATCTATTTCATCACACATTCTACAAAGTCTGACTTCTCCTTTAGCATCCGTCAAGTATTTAAGTAAATTTAAATAAAAACACGTTTTCAAATTTTTATCATTATGAGTAACAGCATTTACACCTTGTAAAACCTTACTGGATTGTGAACATGTGGATGTAGGCAAATAATGCAAACGTAGGTAGCAGGAGTGAATGGTTAGAGATATTGTGGAATATACATAAACATTCTTCGTGATTTTATATCTTTTATAAGGACACATATGCTGAGTATATATAATCGCCATTGCACTAAGCACTGCAATATCAGTTTTGTCCCTAAATGGATTTAAAATATGACTGCTATAGCAGGCATGTCCATAAAAACATGCTTCAAAACGACTGCTATAACAATCTTGTCTGTGAATGGGTTAAGATAAGAAATATATGTTTACAATAAACACATATAAGTTTATTCACAGTTGTATAAATATAGGGTAATAAATAGGATTTAAATATTTCATTTTATTGAAAAATCATATTTTGTAATTGTATGTCATCTAGGTAAGTTCAACAATTGTCATGTTAATATAAATTCTATTTTTTTATATAAAATTTCTGTTCAATGAATTGCTCCCTTAGAACTTAGTTAAATAGAAGTTCTATTGTACTTACTAGTATAGTATAATTTGTATTTCAAAATGTAGTGGGAAATATAGCTTAATGAGTAATAAATAAACGAAGGTGTAATACAACTATAAAGTTATTAATTCATTTCATTTTTAAATTAATGTGCTATTAATATTTGTTTACTTTATAACGATAATAATTTTTATAATTATTGATTTATCATTTCAGATGCCAAGAATGTACATTAAGAAAAATGTTAGTATTTCGTAACCTCAGGAGGTTATCGAAGCTGCCTAGGAAAACGGTGTCAGTAAATGTTGCAGCAAAGGCATACACAATTCCATGCAGAACATTAAGAAACTACTTTAATAATTTTTTAATTTAGGCAGTATTTTAATATATTATAAATTTGTTTGCATGGTATTATTACCCACATGCTTGGGTAATAAAGCCAAATTGCAAACGTTTGAAGAAATCTCACCAGAAGTATCTATCTATTGAAATTTTCAGGTTTGTATATGTAGTTAGATTGCTTTATCAAATCATCTATTTGTTTTTGAAAAATAATCTAAATTATACTCATAAAAATTAGTAAAATATTAACATAGCATTATCATCCCAAGATATTTTGTAACATGTTATTTTAAACAGTATCCATACATTTTTAAATGTGGACTACTCAAATATAAAAACATTAGTATATAAAATTAAATTCTGAAATTGGAAAATCAAATTCACTTTATTTAATATTAAATGATGTTTTAGATGTCAATGTCAGCAGATTATATTTTTAAAATGTTGGCTTCTATGGTTTTGATATCATGGCTGATGTACAAATGCCAGGATTATATATACTGCATTTCATTTTTATAATTTTTGCTGAATTTTTGTTACTTGCAACAATATCTTTTCTATATTAGAGTTTTTCATCTAAGTGTAGATAGCCCACAATAATGTGAGATCAAGATTTATTAAAGAAATATCAAAATGATCAAAAAAAACAAGAAATAATCTAAATACAAAATTAAAAACAATGCTGTTAAAATAACAAGCACAATTTATAGAATTAAAATCTGACATGTAATTAAGTAATCAACATGATTTGCATATATAATAGTTATATGTATCATTAATCCAGAAAATAATCTTTTGTAAGCAAGGGTAAAATTGCATTATAGCTTGCAACAAACGAGTATTTGCAAAAGCATTTTCTGAACATGTGATGTATGAAATTTTTTGTACCTATAAATATAATTTGTTAAATAAATATTATAGTGTTTGGTATTCATTTAAAAATTTCATTATTCATTAACATAGTAACCATGTTGTAATACACTTATTATGTGCTTGCTACATAACAATAAATTTAGCATCCATTACAATATCATCTTCCATTGTCTGATCTAGACTGGAAAATTATTACTTTTGGGTCGCCAATGGCAACTTGTAAATTAATGTTGTCAAATAGAGGCACGAAAATAAATTGTTGCAATTTACATTGTAGGAGATTTTCTAGTGTAAAATTTGTAAGTAGAAACAGTAACTCAAACAACTAAATTTGGGATTTAAATGCATCTAACTCAAACCGTAAGGATTTGAATTTGGTTACAATTATAGAAATAAGATACACTATAAATAGATAATAACTTTTATGTATGACTGGGTCTTGAAGTATACCTTATAAACAAGTTTTTCGGGTATTAAGTCAAACTTTATAGCCTGCAGGAACTAGTATGATCCAGCAGGCTATAAAGTTTACTTCATCACCGCTGTAAGTTATCTTATTGCCTGTTGGCACGAAATACATTTTAATGCCTGGGTCATGCATTAAATTTTATGTGTCATAAGTGTAACAAGAGTTTATGGCCCATGGCACTCATGTTATTATCTTCTTGCTGTAGGCCTACTTTATGCATTGATATGTAAATAATATTTTAATATCTACAAAAAGTATACAAAGAGAGAAAGGTTTTTATTTAAAATTGCAATTCGTGCTAAATTAGCATATTAGATACAAGGTGATTTTAAAATACACCAACAAACTTTGATCATCACGCAGCGGTAGTTCTAAATCAAAAGTAGTATATAGATATGCAAATAAAGTCCACAAATGATTAAAATGTTATTTATGTTTATTTTGGGAATGATAATTGTAACAGTCACCCATCCAAATTACTGGACATGCAAAATGCTGGTTAATGCCAGAGATTTCCTTTGATAACTCATTTCAATGAATTTTTTTAGATAAACCGTTAGTTCACGTGAAATAGCATCAAAGAATAATTACGCTATACAAACAAGAAGCGACACGAGATGTAAATCTTTGATATTATTTTAGTGTGCATGTCTGCCAGATAGGTCATGAAAATTAAAAAGAATTATGTGTAACTTTATTACTTATTACTTACTAGGACAAATAAACATGTGTAAAATCAAACAGTGAGTTATTTATTTATTTATTTATTCATTCACGGGCGATCCTATTTAAATAATTACATGTAACATATAAAATTATATCATATTAGAAGCTATAGTGTTAGAAACAATTATGAAGTAGTTTTTAATTAGACAGCTTTAATGTTACTAGTTCTTTCTTAACCAAAAATTGTTAATTACTATTAATAAATATTTCTATATGATTGTTGGTATATGTAGAATAAAGTCTAATAATTTAATTTTCAAATATGTCAGTATAAATATTCGTTAGATTCTCTCTTGAGATGTATACGTACATATGTTTGGTTATGCTGTTATTAATTTTTATTATATTCATGTAAATTCGGTAGAGATGCTAAATCTAAAAATCCACCTCATTTAGAGGTAAAATAGCGCATATTTTAGATATTGCGATTGGATTACAGTATTTGAATGACATTGCTGGCAGACATGCGCACTTAGAATCGATGCATCAAAATACTAAGAATTTCCTTGCTTGTATCACTTCTTGTTTGTATAGCATAATTATTCTTTAATAGCATGAAAGACACAAGAACCATAGCAAGTTTTAAAAAAATTGTTATAGCTTTTTTCGAGAAAATCGCAAAAACTTAAAATAGCAAGCATTAAGTGGATCTTCCATTCATTAGATTTTAACTACATTCTTACCATCTCGTGTACAGAAGATAGGAAACAAGTATAAAATTTGATTTTTATATGATGGTTAGTTTTTGAGATATGTTGTTCACAAACACATATACACACAGATCAATTTTTAAAAATGTTATTTTTGGACTTGGGGGACCCAAAAACATGCATTTTCACTAAAATTTCGACATCGAAAATTTTGGATCAAAACAATACTTTCTCTTTTACCTATATTTCATATAGGGTAAGAGAAAGTAAAACATTCGTTTTAGAAATTTACTGTTTCCAAAAAAAACCGTTAACAAAATGGCAAATGTCCAGTCAAGAACAAGAAGTGCATGCTCAATTGAAAATGAGATTTGCTAGAATCGCAACAACCATACAAATGCATTAGAAGGCACATCCTTCTCCATAATAGCTGCAGTTGAAGTGGCATGTGTGATATCTTTATTAAGAATGATTGTAATACAATAACGTATTTTAGTAACACCACATATTTCAAAAGAAGAGCATGTTAATAATTGATAAACTTTCAGCATGGACGAATATGTGTAAACCAATTTGAACCTTGGGGTGGGCATGAACTTCTCATTCTTACTGTACATAAATAGGGATATTCACGTGTTCATTTCAAAACATTGTATATAATATTAAATTATTAGAATTATTGTGTTTTTTCAATCACTATTAGTTTCAATGTTTTTCGTTACCGAAGTAATTTGTCATTTTTGTGTTCATTAATTTAATTACATTTGGATTTAAGTTAAACATCATGTTTGTGTAATCATAGATAGATTAACTAATATCAAATGACAAACATTGTTTTAATTTATGGCAAATCATTTTAAATGATTCCTGCAAAAAGGTAAGTGTTACTTTATTTGGCGTGTTGTACAACTACTGTTCGCGCCCATTGTAAAATATATTGTAAATATTAATTCGTTTAATTTAGTTTTAAAATGCGCAACTCTGTATGTATTTGCAGATGCAGCGCCTTTTGATTAAATTGATCAGCACATGCATCACTTTAAATCCCATTCTAAATTAAGTATTTTCATGTTGATCGTGGATATGTCAACTTCTCAATTGTTTGCTTTTATTTTCCAAGTATTTTTTGTAAATTTGTTCACTTATTTATGTTGAATTCAGTAACAAATAATAAATAATTTTATTCCTAAAATCTTGATAGCGAATTACAATTCTATTAAGCAAAATCCTGTGTTCCCATTCCCTTTTTGTCAATAGATAAATGGTGCGCTATCAAACAAGAAAGAAATCATCAATGGGATTAATTTTGGTAAGTAATTTTTGTTTGCAATCAATTTTATTAACTGTGAACCAACGCCCTTTAAAAATAGTTTCTATTTGTTTTTAGTTAACAGTGCTGGGAATATTTTAATTTGCAATCTTTAAGTTAAATTTCCAGTGGCACCAACTACATTACAAGATTTTTAATAATAGTTTCATGTTGAAATAAAAAATTCCACTATCAAAAATAAATTAATAATAATAAAAGAATGTGTTCTAACAATGGAATTTCATTTATAATTTTTTATGAATTTTAAAAAAGGAAATATCAAAATTATGTTACTTATAAAAATTTGGAAATGATTGTTTTTGGTATAACTGAATGTGTTTAAAATTTTTGCCTGTATAAACTACAATTGAATAAAAATGTAGGTGTACATTTTTAATACTTAACCATAGTAACATGTAAATAAATTGACGTTGATTAATATAGGATGTTTCAGATAATGTGACATTCCATTTTTTAGGGATGAAAGCAGGCCCTATAGACATCCCAAATAAGTGTAAAATTAAAAGCAAAGTATGCACATACTTTCAAATATACAAATATTATCGAGTAAGTGTTTCTTACTGAATAAACATTTCCGTAGTGTACGTGTTATATGTGTTTATTTTAACTTTCGAAGCAGATGCATAAAAACATGACTGTAAAATGATACACCTTTGTAAATATCAATGACTCATATCTTGATAAATGAAATTATGTCAATTTACATCAGTTACTATATGCATTTTGTTGTCTAACCAGTGTTTTAATAATAAAAACTAAATCGCAAATTGTGCCCATCTATATCGTGTTTGATTGGTGCTTTTATGTTAATAAAATTGTGTACAGGTCTGTAATAATGAAGTACTTACAGATGTATGATTGAATTAATATGGATTTAAAAACTGTAAGATGAAAAATTAGATTAAGAGAAATAAATCTGTAGGCAAATTAACATACTTTAACATTTTTAATTATTTGTAGTTTCGGAGGCTATTTCATAAAAATGATACTAAAGGAATTTGTAATAATGTAGCTGAAATTTTTTAAACAATCTAATTAGCCATTTAGGTAATTAATTATGTATCCAAAGAAAATGTTAAGAAAACTGTTTTGAAAGTTTTAAAACGTAAGGTAATTAATTACATTAAGTCTGAGCAATAAGATTGTTTTAAAGGTATTAACTATTACAATTTTCCTCTAGAAACACTTTTTTAAAATTGTTTTTGAAACAACATATAAAACAATGTTTGATTATTTTAAGTTGAATTAGGCAAATTATTGTGCCATTCCTCTGAATACTGTTACAAACCAACTTTTAAAATCTAAAACATGTCAAAGTGTTTAAAGTATTCTTATTTTAAGTGTACGATGATGTTACGCAATTTCAGAAATGAAAATCGATTTTTAGGTGTAAAATTAAAAAATGTCAATAAATAATTGCTTAAGCTGTCTTTATATTTAAACACATTTTCTTAGCACGATGCATGACTAAACTGTATTATTATTATCAGTTATTAATAAATAACTTCTTCAAAATTGTTAAAAAAATTGTATACATTATTTCTAAATTCTTTCAATTGTGTGAAAGGGAAATCCCCTTATCCTGGTATTTGTTACAGTAAACAAAGCAAAATGTGCCTGCTACAGCTGTAAAAGTGTACGTTACTGTAAATTGATATTGTTAGGTAGGTCATTTATAATTTTATGAATGATTTAACAGTTTTAGTCTAAATGCAACTATAGGCGGGTCGTTTTACATAATTAGAAAAAAAAGGCTTTTTTTGTATTGATATTGCTTTTAATTTTACACTTGTTAGGGTATCTGTAGGGTCTACTTTCATCCCTTAAAAGGAATGGCATATTATCTGAAACACCCTGTATATTTTAATTAAAATGTCAGTTAATTAAATTATGTTTTAAATTTATTTCAGTTGATTAATGAATATATAACATAAAATTGGCAACAAGGATGGGACAAGATACCAGTAAATGATCAAATGGAAGTAATTTTGCAAGCCTTGTAGTAACAAGATGCAGCTCTATAATTATTAATTCAAGAAAAGAAATATCATAGGTTTAATAATAATCAAATTTCTCAAAATGTGATGTCTCATAATATATTCCAATCATTTAGCCCACAAGAAGAATCATTTTTAAATTATAAGAAAAAGTTGGAACATTTTTTCAAATAGACAATTGAAAGCAAATTTGCCTGACACATTAGAAGCTAAAAGTGATGTTTTATTAACTTGTTTACAAAGTAAACAATTAAATTATTGTTATCATTAACAGCATCTGATAAACCAGTAGAAAAATCATACGATCAATTAATCAATATTTTAGAAAACAATTTTCTCCTATAACAAATGTTCATATTGAACGCAAATTTTTACCGAGAGTACAACAATCCAGTCAAAACATTTCCACTTAAATTACAGCTCAAAAATGTGTATAGATTTGTCTGGTAGGTACATGCAAAAAACAATTAGATTCAATTTTTCAAACACAATTTATTCAAGGTATACAAAATAATTTTAGAAACAGGACATCAGAAAAGACATTAAAACCTGCATTAACAATGGAAGCAGTGAGAAAACAAAATTTAGAAGAATATTCAACAAAGATCAAAATAGAAGAACAATTAAAGTATAAACTGAATATTGCTCATCTTCAATCCCAATTGTTTAAAATGTCATCAAATAAATCAGAAATAAATCCATCAATGTAGTGCAAGTTGATTATTGAAATCAAACATTATCACATGTGGCAAAAATAATCATCTATCAGCAGAATATCGATTAAGAGGTTGTTCAAGTTGTAAGAAAAAAGGACATATTGCTAAGATATACATATCAACATTATTAAAAAGAATAAATCAAGTAGTGCAAGAAAAGATGCAAAATGTTAGCAAATTATATGATGATCATCCAATTAATTCAATAAAATACATTAATGTTTTTTCAAATCCAGAAAGGAAATTAGCTAAAAACAATATGGTTAATTTAAAAATAAATCATCGAGATCAATATTTTGAATTGGATTCTGGCAAAAAGATTTATGACAAATTGAAAATAAAAATTCCAATAGAACTGTGTCTTAACATTTGCTTTCGGGTCAGTCCATGTCAAATCATCCAGCTAAATATTGAAATGCAACCCACGTTCTCAGAATGTAATGAAATTTTTTATATGTGTTCTACTTGCCACTC
>JAHWXV010772197.1:0-18048 GCA_024586415.1 Phrixothrix hirtus | reverse complement strand
TTTCCACGAAAAGATGCAACCCAAACTTAAGCTTTCTCTAACGGCAAAATAACAGAGACGCTATACCAATTTCAAATTTGAAATCCAGCTACATGATTGGCATAAATTCCAGTTGGAAGGAGTTCAGCAAAAAAATTATAAAAAGCCTATCGCACATAGAAAATCATCTTGTGCTGGCTACTGGTTAAATAAACATCGTAGGAGTTACGTTAACAACTCTTAGACGCCAGCCGCAATGATCGTATGTTACGAACAGTGAAGCAAATCTCAGATTCAACTACAACCATCTGATATTAAACGTTTCAAAGTACACATGTAACATATTAAAATTGAAATTTCGGGAGTGTGTTTTAAATACAAATCGCTATCCTCATAAATCGGGACACGGAAAATCGAAGCAGCATAATACACGAACGAAGGGGCATTCTTACGAAATTTCCCTGATTTTCAAGTTAAAATTAGCCGTAGAAGACAAAGTGAAACCCCGTACGACGAACTGATGCCAAATTAGCCTCAAATTTAAAAATCCAAAGAATAACTAAAGGCTTAATAAAACTGAAAACCCAAGGAAGAAGGAAAATATATGTTCAATGTAAGTGCAAAGTTAAGTTTTTAAATTCAACTGACGAACTAATTTTAGAAATAGTAAAATAACGTAACTTTAAAAATTGTAAACATTACTGTTTTGCATAACGACAGGTTATTACATCTGAACAAGCAAAGGCCATTAAACCGAGGGTTGTTGACAAAGGTTTAACTGTATCCAGATATAGTAACAGAAGTAATAAAAATTGTTTCTTTAGATAAGTGCTAAACTGATTTGTGTAAAATTTAAATTTTATTTTGATTTTCATGATTTTGCGTTTTATAAATAAATACAATTTTGTAGAAGACTGTTGTTACTTATTGGTAAAACAAATGTCGCAGTGGAAAGACCCACAAAAATTATAAATTAAGATAAAACAAATAATTTGTATTGCTACACTCAGGTAGAAATCCGTAAAGTTATAAAAGTATAAAATTAAATAAGGGTTTCTAATCCTCAGGCCTGTCTTACATAACATAGCCCTGGAATTAGTTTGTCTTGCAGAATCAAATAAACCAGTTACGCAATAAGCGAACCTAATTAGAGCATTTAGCTCTTGCTGCGTTGCCTGCAAGCAACAGTATCAAGTCTCTGTCAGAGTCGGCGGTCATGAGTAAAAATGATAAGTCTGTTTGTTATCAATGTGTTAATTAATTCTTGCATTTTGAATATCTTGCCAAAAAATTTAATAGACTTACAATAATAAATTTATACATGTTTATCAGATTTTCTATTAATGTGTGGAAAGTTCTATAAGACAAGGAAATTTCTTTATATACGTTGTAAAAATATTTTTAGCGAACTACCTAACATATTTTAGAGATTATAGTGTAGCTCAGCGTCTTCCAGCAGATCAAGGTTTCATTATTATAAATTGAACACCTACATATTAGAATAATTTATTAGTACACACATTAGCAACAGGTTTACTGATTTTTATTAAATTTATAAGGAGGCGAATAGTATATTGTAAAACGCAAATTTTTAAAAGAAATTGATGCAGTTACTCCCAGCGTCCTATTTAAGGGAAATGCTAGAATTTACCCTACAGCAAATAATTAAGATATAAATAAGTTACCTTTAAGAATTTATTCCACAAATATATGAATGACATTTAGATAATTGTTTGAAGAAATGCGAAAAACTAAAGTATGCACATACATAACTACTACATTACCTTTTTTAAAATTGAATAAACAAATTGTAAGCTGTTTTAACTAATAACACGGCAAAAATAGTGCTAAAAGTAATTAAGAGTCGGCAGTATACTTTGTGCACTTCACTTCGGTCAAAAATAACTTTAAATTAGGGTGTCTCATAAATGGGGTGTTTCATTCACTTTCCTTTAATTGCAGTTGCAAAAATGCAATGATTTTGTATTGTTTGAAAACAAAAGTAATTAGTTAAAAGGAGAAGAAGAGATGTTCTTTTAAGAAATTCAATAACTCAATGAAGTTTTTATCCTAGCTTACTGTCGGTAACCTCATAGGGGCCTACTGATTTTTACACTTAATCCGGCATTAATAGCGTTGCCGATTGTCACGTCGTTACTGACTGGTGAGCGACGCGTTCACCATATAAATTCTTTACTTTCCTAGTCCTTATTACCATTTATTTTACTTATTTAGTATTATTTTAATGGATGTATAATATATTTTTTATTTTTATATTATAATTTAGTTGTAAATAATTTTATATACCTTAAAATCTTGATAGTGTACACACAAACAGTAAAATATTTTTGTAAAGAAACCAGAAAAGTATTTTTACTCACGGAAGGATGCGCTTTAACAAATTTTACGTAGTTTTAAATTTATAGTTATATCAGAAAACATAAAATACCAAATCAAATTAATACGTTTAAAAGGAAAGCGATATACGTAACAAAAAAATAACCGGTTTCCTAAAAATCTAAATAAAGATTTATAGATTTAAATTTTTACTTCTTATTTTTTTCTTTCCAATTCTAGTTTATCATTACATTTTTTATAAGCTGAAATGATGTGCTCCCTCCATATCGGAGTTGCACATTTTGAACACCTGACTTTTGATTTCCTATTTTTTGCGGGGTCAATATGCACACTTCTGTCGGTCTTCTTCTGTCACTGATCTTTGCACTTCTTCTTCTTCTTCTGGCAAATCAAGTTCTATTCCTATTTGCATTTTTAGAACAGGATCCAAATTGCCGATAGAAGCTCGGCTTATTAGATGAACTCTTGCTATTTCTTTGCATAACGTTTTTATGTATTCTCGCCTTGATCCAACCGTATTTGTATTACTTCTAAAAATAATCTGACTTTTTATTATCGCAATATTTAGAAGTGTAAAGAAAACGGTCATTGGCCATCTACAGCTTATTCGCAAAACAGAATACGTTGTAACCATTTCATCTACTACATCTACAGCACCTTTCGTACGATTGTAGAAGGTGACTATTACTGTCTTAAAGTCATTAATATCCACGTCGATTTTAGACAATAAAAGTACCTTCTAATTTTTCTTTGGAACGTAAGACACTAGAACATAATTTTTCCCTCATACAAATGTACTACTCCTTACTGGTCTCTGTTTTGTTTCCAGTAGTAATACAGGAATCTTGCGCTTATTTTTTCTTAGTGCTCCGACTATTGTCGTGCGGAAATTAATTAGAAATTCTTTTGAAAGGTTTGCAGAAGTAAACCTGTCGCCCAGTGTTCGCAATTGGCTCAATAAGGCATTTTACAACACTGATCGCACTGCTATTTGCCTGATACGGCTCCTCGGGTTATTTTACAGGGTAAATTTCCATTTTCGCAGTGTAAAATATCCTTGAGTCTACCAAGGAGAATATTTTTATACCATATTTTCTTGGTTTTGATGGTATGTTCTCTGTAAAGCTAGACTTACCGCGAAATCTCACTAAAATTTTATTGTGCGATATTCTCCTGGTGTATATAAATCAGAGCAACGAAATACAAAACAATCGAGTATTTTCCTAATAGGGGCTAATTTATCATACTTTTTTCTTTAGTCTCTATCACTCCTATTATCAAAACGCAAGGCTTGAAACAGAGTGTAAAATCTACTTTTAGACAATACTCTTCCGAAATACTCTGGTACCGTCCCATCGTTTGACCACAAATCCTCTAGGTTAACATGAAACGATTTTAGCACACCGGCCAAGTAAAGTAGCCCTATCAGTGCTCTTACTTCATCAATATTGTATCCAAAATGGACTTTCTTTCACGTGTGTAGTTTCGTCTCATTTTTCTAAGCAGATATTTTTATTGCTTACGATTTCACATAACGTTTCTTCAGTAAAAAATGGTTGCCATGCATCAAAAGCGGTTTTTACATTTTTGCCGTTCTTTTTTACATCTGATGAATGAATAACAATATTATGACGACGCATACGCACATTTTTTGGGAGGACAGTGTAAATTCCACTTAGTTATTCCATCCTTACCTAGCACATAAACACTTCCATGGGAACTACACGTTAGTGCTTTCTCGGACTCGGAACATGCAGACATTTCCGTATCTGAATCATGCTCATTCGTAAATTATTTGTAAATCATCACTATCGATATTTTAACTTTTTAAATTAACTTGTTACTCAGTTTCTTCTAACCACATTAGTATTTGAATTTCACTCACACACACCATATTTACAAATAATAATGAAGTGACAAACAAAAAGTATAAAATGATAACAAAATGTAAGTAAGCCATATGAAATAATTGTACAAGTTCACTAGTACAAATTGAGAAACTAAGAACGAAAACACAGCAATACAACGACAAATATAAAAAAAGCAAAGAAACGCGGTTACTGGATACCGAGCGGCGCGCTCGCCCGTATGCGACTGACTAACGGAAACGCTATTATCATGTAAATAGTGAAACAAAAATAAACAAAAATTATGACTCATGATACTATGAACAGTGTTCGTAAGGCACAGAAGGTTATAAAAATCTGCGTATAGTCAGCAAAACATTATTCCAATAATAAGTGTGGAGTGAGCGTTGAGCTCACCTAGCTAGTAACCGCGAATTAAATATATACCTTTATATTTTAACCCATTAAATATTAGGTCACTTTTCTTCTAATTTACTGGAGAATTTCGCGATCTGCTAATTTAGCGGTTGTCCCATTTAAAATTATGCGACCTTGTTCTGCTATGCTTTTTTAAGACATCCTGTATACAAAAAATATATAATCGCTATGGTTCTCGAAGGCCGTCACAAATTTTTTGAAGAGAACTCTACCTCGCAGTAGAGAAATATTTCACTCATACACTAATGGCTATACCTGTAATAGCGTGTTGACGTTTAAACGAAGAAAATTATATTAATATCAAAATCTAGTACTTGTGTTAAGTTAACTAATCTCTTGCATTTTTCAATATATTAATATTAAACAGTAGTTGATGAATATTTTACTTAAAACCAATAATAAAGTTCCCAAAGGAATTGCACGGAACTTTATTACTCCAACACGTGTTTCGGTTATTTTTATTTGATTACTATCTTCAGTATTACTAACAATTTAAAAAAATAACTTAAAATAACAAGTTAAGGTGTAACATTTAAAAACGTGATTATCCGTCATATGCTTCACCAGGGTAAAAACATTTTTTGATGTTAATCCTTAGCTCGCTATTTTAAATTATTTTTTTAAATTGTTAGAAACCCTGAAGATGGCGATTAAATCTAAATAACCAAAACATAAGTTGGAATAATAAAGTTTTATTTAACTTCCTTGGGAATTTTGTTGTTCATTTTAAGAAAACAATCAACAACTGTTATATTAATTTTCCCAATTCAAGTTAATAATGGATGTGAACAAATATTAATGCAAAATAAATTACTTCTATGTTAGCTGTGAACATAATTAAAAAAGAATTGGTAAATGAAGCTTTTGCTAATATAAATTGTTCAGCGGCAAGAATAATTTGCTATTAAAGCCCCCAACGGTAGAAGGAACCTTCAGAGTTCCGATAAAAGATTTCTGGAATGAATAAGTGTAGTGTGAATGCACCTGATGTAGCGCTTAAGATAGCTACAAGAAATGAAAGTAAAATATCGGCTATTTTACCTTGAACAGAAGAATTTTATGGAAGTCAGTGATAGGCTCCTTAAACAATATTAGTGAAAGTTCGGACGGAAGAATTTTAAATATAAATTTCTTTCAAGAGTATTATATCCAGTTTCATCAGAAACGTAAAGAAACTGATAATCAAGAAAACATACTGTTTTTAGTAGGGAGTAAGTAAAAATAATACGTGATAACTTTTGCTTTAAATTTATACCATTTTCTAATGAAGAGACTTTTCACAAAAATCAATTTATTAATAGATATAATTGTAATTGTTATGCCACGGAGCATCCCAATACAATGGCAAAAATACATATTCTAGATCACTGTACGTAAATATGTCGCTAGGAATTGTTAGAGGTGGTATATATTAGTCATATTTCTTCAGAAACTGTTTTAACAGTTCGATATATTGCATTTAGCGCTTGTAGAAGTATATCGGCAGGGAATATTAAAAAGTGTTTCATAATATCGGACAAATAATGTACATGTGCAGATTATTTCAGTGAAGAAGGGATCAGCTAGATGAATCGCTCCTTGATAAATGACTACGAAGGAAGAGGCGCTAAAAATGGCCTGATTGGTGACCAGATCTACCACAAACAAATTTTGTGGGATTACATTAAAGACTGAAATACACCGCATAGAAATAATAATGACCGTTAGGTCAATTTAACTAGTTGTATATGAGGACTGTGTCTAGAACTATTAATGAGAGATATGATTTATTTAGCAAACAAAATGAGTGATACTTTATAAACTTCTCTATAAATTTTTTGTGATGTTCGTATATAGTTTTTGGGAACTGTTTCAATTTGGTAGTGACACTTGGAGTATTATTTTATTGATTCATAATACCTTATATTAGTTTCATTTGTCAAGTTAAATTTGATTGATCATTAGTTTTTGAGTAACTATTAAAAAAATTTGGGTATCTTTTAAATTACCCCCAAATGATTAGTGGTATAAATAAAAATGATGTAGAATGCAGTTTCAGTTAAAAACCTTGAAAAACTGGATTTGAAATTAGGAACCTTGTGATTTAGAGACTGCTTTGTAGGGTGTAAACAGTTAAGCTTGCAGATTTTGATTTTGAAGTCGCAATTACAGTTTTTAGTTGTTTTACAAAAATAAAAAATTAATTTATTTCCCAAAAAGGTTAATTAAAAATTAGTAAGGAGTCAAAAGATATGTTCAGGGCATAAATAAGCCGTAAATAAGGTTGTCCAAGGTATGTTAATATATTTGTGTTATTTCGTTTAAAAACAATTGTTAGGGAGAATAATTCTTTTGGAACACACTTTTAATTAAAAATAGCTTTTAAAGACACTCTTTTTTGACATATATTGTATAAGATATATTAGTACATGTATATATAATTTATTCGAAAAGAACTTGTCGTAATAATTATAATTCATTTAAGATACTTCTTTTCATCGGCATTAAATATATTCTAAATTTAAAGAATTATATTTTTGTCAATTCTTCGCAAATGATTATATTCTTTTATAGCACATCTACACATTACTTTTAAAAATTAAAAAAAAGTTAAAAAAGTAATTTGTAGATATTCTGTAGAAGCAAATAATCATTTGGGAAATACAATTTTTTAAAATTAGAATACATTTAATGCCGATAAAAGGAAGTACTTTAAATAAATTAAAATATATATTTATCCAAACGACGTTCTCAGTTCCGCTACCACCATCAGACAACCTAAGACCCACCCTTCCTAATTGTTTAGTAGGTGTATATTTACTACAAAATAATAGTCTTTAAAAAGTACTTTCTAGGTATACTTAAAGGGGTAAATAATTCTTCCAATTAAAAAATGTGGTATGTAGTGCTATCATAAATAATCCCCGCTATATATAAACGTTTTGTAAGAACCGTCAGTTTAAATCTGCCATAGGTAACCAACGTTTACAAACCCTGCTACGTTGTCGGGCTCACGAGATTGATACCGTCAATTGGTTTCAAATGTTACATTAGTCGGACATACATTCCCTCATTGATCGTCGTTTCTTTAGGAACCCTGAATTTTTTGCTCTAAAAGATTTGTTTAACTTGTTTTATGCCTAATTTTCTGACGGATCCGTATAGGTAAGGCGCGTTGGTCGCATTTAATGCCTTCTGTGTCAAATTAGCGTTTTTTCAACAATTAAAAGTTGACTATTGTACAACGTAATTTTCAGTTTAATCCGTTGTAACTTTTTCAATTTTCAAGCTATTTCAACTTTTTTTTATAAGTTACATGCCATTTAATTCTGAATGCAACGATTGAATTTAGTTTTTACTAAAAGCAATAACTTATTATTGATATACAAAAAACTAACAATACTTGCTTGGAGAATTTAATTTGGTATTGAAATTTTCGAATGCGAAGAAGTTTTTTATTTCTTATTCAATTATAATCTAGTTTACGCTGTTAGAATCGCAATATACGGTAATTATTTTTTTATTTGAGGATTTTTTTCTAAAATATGTACATTTTCGGCAATGATGAGTTAAAGTTGGAGTTCGCTTACGCTCCCGATTAGTTTATGTTTGCTATCCGTTACCAGTGGACTTGCAACGGTAAAAATTAAAAATCTGGTACGTTTTTTTACTTTAAAGAATATTAAAAACATTTTTCTAAGCTAATACAACTAATTGAACAAAAAAAATATTTTACACATTTACAATTAAATGAAAATTTTTAAGCATTACGTTTACAATAAATATTTTTCTCACTTAATGCTGGTTTTAGATCTTTATCCATTAAAATAGGCGTTATAATACAGTTATAACATTGCCATTCAAAGACTGTACGATCCGGAATTTTACAAAGTAGGTGATTGATAGTTTTATATACAGTGGGTCAGTAAAGTATTTGAACCCTGCATTTGGCACTAAAAGGAATGTTTGTATGAAATTCAAAAACTTCATTATATACAATTTACTATAGTACTATTTTTAAAAACAATCAATATTATTAATACACAATATTAAAGAAACTAATAAAAATATTAAATGAAAACGAAAAATTCATGTCAATAAAGTATTAGAACAGCTAAGCTATTCTATAAGATAATCGCTTGTAAACTCCATACATTCAAATTGTATTTCAATTTAATATAGAAACTACTAGCCTATACGAAGTATGCCTCCACTTTTTGAGTTAACTATTTCTAAGTGTTGTACTGAATTGTAAAAACCATATTTCAGATCAGGCCCCCACTTTGCATATTTCATAATTTTCTCGATTGTGATAAGTTGTGCTACATTGTGCTAACATTGTGCTAAAGTAGTATTTTGAAAAAATAATTACAAAAACGTTTAGCCCAAGAAACGTTTTCGATGATAGAGGATTGAAGTAACGTTTAAATTAACATCAGCCATTCGAATGTCATATAATTATATATCTGAGTTGTGTTAGCGTAGCACAACTTAGAAGAATCGCGAATTTAATCAGTACAGCGATATATAGGGCACTTTACTCTTGAGCGTGGCCGTTCATAATGGTATTCTATATCCAAATTTCGATGTTCTGATGATGTAATGACCACCAACTTGCATATATGAGCTGTGCTAATACATCACATCTCAGCATAACTGCTAATTTCGATATTTCGCGATATAAAAGGCACTTTACTCTTGAGCGCGGCCATTCGCAACGGAATTTTGTATCCAAATTTCGACGTTTTGACGCTGTGATGACCTCCAACTTGCATATATGAGTAGTGCTAGCGTAGCACAAGTCAGTAAAATAGCCAATTTGCCAAAATATAGATATAAAGGGCACGGCCGTTAGAGCATTCTATCCCAGAATTTCGATGCTTTGACGATTGGATGGTCACCAAATTGCATATTTGAGTTGTATTACGTTATACAACCCTGATATTCAATTTGGCGGTCGTTGACTCATTATAACATCGAAATTTGGATATAGAATGTCGCTGTGAACAGCCGCACCCAAGAGTAAAGTGCCTTTTTTTATTAGCGTTCGTTTTCTGCGTTTAGCTGGGACGTCTTTGCACTGTTTGATATATACTGTTACCTGCGAGTTACCAAAGCTACAACCTACTAGCCAATCTCTGCTATGACTGATTTGGTCATAGACCTTACTAGATTCTTAATTCAAGTTTTGAAGCGTCATATGAGTCTTGACTGAAACACGACGCCAAAATAAGATATCTGTCTAGTAAATTAGAAAATGTTTTTATATTTGAATCCTCAATGTTGGGTGGATTTCCTTGCAACATATTATAATGCTACCTTATATTTACATCAATATCACTTCAACTTGGAATTGCAAATTTCTCGCTAGGGTGACACTGTATTGTCATTTATGGCGACGATTTCACAGTTTAATCTCAACTAACTTGAAGCTGTATGAAGTCTTGCATATTATAAGCAACTTTACTTTAAGTTCAAGTTGTACATTTGCAGAGACAGTAAACGACTAATTTAGGTGGATCAGCACCTACTCCGGAATATAGTGACAACTGCGGAGAATTTTATTTGACTTAAATACTTTGATTGAGTGAATTGGGCATATATTGAAATCCTTTTTCAATAAACATTTTGAAATTTACTCACAATTTGTCATTCTTTCTTAAAATCTTACTTAAATCTGTGATTTAAGATTCACAACGGGTAAACATAGTCAGAACGAGTTTTATATTATAAAATATTGGTAATTTAATATTTGTATTGTAATTTAGATATATGTACTCGACGGACGCTGGTTCAAGTCCGATCGAGGTGAGTAAATTTTCCAGCGGAGCAAAATTTAAAAACCACGCCTTCTTCTTGGATATGGAAGTAAAATCAAATGTCCCCTGAGTAGTATAAAAAAGAGGTTTCTGGGACGCAACCTATCCTATGTTAAAGAAATTGTCCAACATTTTGGTGGAGGGGGTAATTAGCAGGTTATAAATGAGTAAAGTGGGAGGAATTTCCAGTCGTCCATTTGTAAAGTAGGCGGAGTAATCGTTTATTTAGAAAGTGGGTGGTGGTATCATGTTAATGGGCGTGGCTGTATCGTTCAGACATTTTGTTTGTGTGGAGGTGGTTTGAAGCTTGTTGGTGGTAATCATCGATTTGAAAGTGTTTGGTAGCAAGAATGGGCGTGGCTGTATCGGGCGGCCATTTAGTTTGTAGGGAGATTGTTTGTTGGCGGCTGGTGTTTTGTTTGTAATTAAATTGGGTGATGGAGTTATGCCGGAGAGGGATATAGAGAGAGATTTGTTGAACCGCAATGACGTCCCTGGTTGGAACTGCGCATGCGTCAAATTAGAACAAACAAATAGCACTTACTTAAGAATAAAGAATAAGTAAGGTGTAAAATGTTTTAGTCCTGAAAAAGACTGTTTTTTGCCGAGAAAAGACCGGCGGCTTTAACGCTTCCTGTTGCAGGAACAACTAGTGTACGTACGCTTTACTCCTCAAAACCTACATACACTAGTTATCATCTGCAATAGAGTATTACGAATTTTGTTCTTAACGTTTCTGTTTAATGCAACATCGTACGCTACATTAAATTTTAACTTTTGCATACCCAATGTATCGCATATCTCCTCAAAAGGTGCACCAGGTCGGACTACAATTATTTCTAATATCATTCTTGGTAAGTGCACTCTTTCGAAAAGATAGAATATATCGCCAGAATGTAATGGTAAAGACCCATCATGCCCTGAGTAATTTCTAATTATGTCGTTAACACTAAAAATCACAGCGGGCCTTCGCAAGTGCAAGTTTGCCACCTCTACCATAGCTGGTTAGATGTATAATGTGTTTAAAATGAAGCTTGCATTACCACATCTCTGCTACCACTTTTATCGCGTTTTAGATATGGTGGAATTAAAACAGTTAAAAACATCTTGAAATAAACGTGGCAGTGACCGGGCGTTGACATTGAATCAACATAAATTCTTTTATTTAAAATTTAGCGTTTTAGATATGATGGAATTAAAGCGGTTGAAAACATCTTGAAATAAATTTGTCCCTGACTGGGCGTTGACATTCAATCAGCATAAATTATTACATGTATTTAAATTAATATTTAAATTAAAATGGGATATTCTTTGCGTTCGTTTTAAATTAACATAGAATTATGTTTTTATAAAGTAATTACCGCATACCTGTTTTTATATTTAAAACAACACTAATTATCTCACATCTGTTTTTTAATTACCGCATGTCTGTTTTTATGTATTAAAAAACAAAAGTAATTATGGTATATCTGTTTTGATATTTAAAACAAAAAATTAGCATCATTTTATTACTTAAAAATTAACTTAAAATATTATATTATAGTAAATTTTTTAACGCTTACTGATACTATTTTTTAAAGTAATATCATATATGATTAATTTTATATATACTTTTCAACCATTATCAATGTCAAACTTTAGAATCTAAATAATTGAATCTGTTTTAAACCACTATAGCTCATAAATTTTATTTAAACATAAAATTCTAAGGAATAACAGATTTATTTTTTAGTGAGGACAAGATAGGATATTAACTGTAGTAGGAGTTATATTACCAAATATTTATACATATATTAAGTTTTGCAGACGTTATCTTCTGTGGGGAAGTGTGTGTTTCTCATAAAGTAGTTAATTTAAATACACAGGTCAAGTTAGGCTATTATACTTGCCGCATGTGTAACGAGTGTTTGAGTCCCTGTTTGTGGACGTCAAAATATGTAACTAGTTGGGTTAGTTATTGATCGTAATAGATGTTGGGACTTTGTTCAAACACTGTAACATGTATACCGCGGAATAGCTGTATTGTAGTCCGAGAAAATTCCAGGACAGTCTTTTGAATGTTACGGTAGTCCTCTAAAGCTTATCTTAATATATACAAGTTAAAATTATTTATACGGTTTCTTCCCAGTATGAAATTAAATTTGCTAAATGTTTTAAATTAATAATATTTACAGTTTCGGTTTAGCTACACTGTACATTTTAGTAATAACTTTGTTCTAATTAGTTTAATTAAAACCTGTTATTTGATTTAGTTTTTACTTATAGGCTTTTTACCAGTGATTTGTATTTATTGAGCTCGGTGTACACACTTGTATCGTTATACCTTATGTATGTTCAGTTTTGTTAACCTCGTTTGCAAGCTATGTTTTGAAAATTTAGATATTCTCGGAACTGTATTTCTTGAATAATTCATTTTTATTCAGATTTTACCTTCATTTTTATGTTATAACTGAACTACGCCTGCAATGCACTGCTTTAATACCTGAACGTGTTTTTATATGTTTAAGTAAGAAGCCTTAAGGAAGTAAATCCTTTACTTCTCCTTAATAAAGGTTGCTAATTACAGTTTGGATTTAATTCTAGTTTGAAACCTATTTACATTAGTTAGCGCTTGCTCCTATTTGTATCGGTGATACCATAGGTCACTTGAATGCGCTCTGGTTGAAATATTAATCGATTGCAAAGATTTATGAGTAGTATATTAAAATGGCGAACTTTGTTTGTGTGTTCGCAGTGCAATTAATTATGCAGTTTTCACCGGTTCTTGGTGCATTAGGTAAATGAATTTAGTGAAAGTTTATTTGTTCCTAACTTGGGGGTTATTTAGGTAAAGGGAGAAGAGACATTCGCCAAAGGGAGTTGCCTAGATGTGCTTTAAGGCCGAGCTAGGGGTGGATCTCTTTGCCGTAAAAGGAAGGAATAAATTGCAATGATTTTCAGCAATAGAGTAAGTTTCAGAACTATTATCCATTTTGTGAAACGGTTTAAAAATTTTTGGATTTAAAATAAAGTGAAATACACAGCAACAATCTTCGTGATTTTCGTCGTACTACGTCTTCTGCAAAAGAGCGCTATTTTGTATTAAATTTAGTAAATTACAGCATATGCTTGCACTTCGTTCGATTTGCTGTTAATATTTATATTCGAAATTATACCAAGATACTCTAAATTCGTAAATTTAAAGTCAGTAAAATAGAGACAAAACACCTCGCTATTTAGGGATGGTTTACAATATTGTACGCTTTCGTAGTATTAGTATTTCTGTGTTCTAGGGAGTCAGAGAACAATAACCTCAAGGAGCGATACCTAGCTTCCTGAAGCGAGTGTCAACTCTCTCTTAAATGGCCTAACGCAGTGGCTTTTATAGTAAATTCGTTATCAATTAATGCAATTAGAAGAAAACTTTCTGGCTTACGGAGCTCATCTGATTAATAATGATTACACCACCAGATGCGCTATTTTCATGTCCTAGGAGCAGTAACAATTTATATTGGTAGCATTGCTCCTGTACAAAACTAATTAATAATATATCATTAACAGCTAAACTATTCGGATGAATTCATTCACAATTTTATGCCATACAGAAATAATAAATTCATACTTAAAATTAAATAATTCAATCGTGAATTAATTACGCCAAAGTGATTATTCTAATTAACAATGTATGAAATTTTCCATAAAAGCTTAATATAGTACGTGCTATTTTATCTGCGAGAGCGCACTCCTATGTTTTGCTTTTAAGGTCACGTTCTTTGACCTGCTTAACTATGTTTAGTTTATTGTAGGTCAATTATCATGAACTCCTCGATTATTTACATACCTTATCTAGTATAAATACGAATACAGGATTAATTATGAAACTATTAATATCAATAAATGAATAAATGTCGGTAATTAAGTCTAAAATGCTTGAATAAAATATATACAAGTTGTTTTAATTATGAATTAGTAAAAATAATGTCAATTACATATAATTAATGGGTCTTTACCTGAACCTAGCATCGAGTTTGTGTTTGATAATTACTCAGTTAATTATTTATTCCAAACCAAAATGGATGTCAGGTAAAAACACATTACACATGGAAAGATGTCTTTATTACTAAATGTGACTGTTTTTATAAATTCATTAGCATATGTTATTTTGCACATTAATTGGTATATTAAACAACTTTTTTGCGCTTTTATATGATTATATGTTTTTATTTAAACATAAAAGTTTAAGGAATAATTCATTTATTTTTTAGTGAGGACAAGTTAGCTTATTAAACTGCAGTTGGTGTTTTAATTACCAAAGACTTATTCAGATCACATCCTCCTAATGACAGATTTGCCACAATGAATTGAGGGATAATTCGAAAATGTCTTGCGTGAGAAAAAAGGATTTACCTTATTTGTAGTACTACGCGGCGGATTAGAAAGGTAGTCCCTACTTAAGGTGAACCGGGGCATTATTCAAATGCTAGTTTATACCGCACCTAGCCTGTTCCTTTAATATATTGAAAATATCGAGCACGAATTTGTTTGTGTTTCTTATAAATTAGTTAATTTAAATACACAGGTCAAGTTAGGTTATTAAACTTGCCGCATGGAAAGATTTTTATTATTAAATGTGAGTTTTTTATACATTCTTGTCATTTTGCACAAAAAACTTTTTGCTGCTGCTTCGCTTACCGGAGGGTATTAGCCAAGCTATAAATACGTAGTGCACATTGAAGTGGGAAATTAGTTCGCAAAAAGTTGTTACAAGTTTATTTTCTCTAGTGACGTGCATTATTCATTAATGTAAGTATTAAGATTGATTTTGGTTAGATATTTTAATAGAGAGTATTTGTAGAAATGTTATGGATTTATTAAAATTGAATCACGTTGGTAAACTTGAAGTTAAGCCAATTATCAAAATATGTGACTTGGAAATCGGTAACAAATATAAAATACTAAAAATGAACGCTGTAAATACGAAATCATTTGCGAGAAGAGTATTTTCTGAATTACAAGAAGGGGTTGTATTTTCACCTAACAGAATTGGAGAGAATGTAACCGAAGAGCGCATAAATGAGATCTATGAAAACGATTCGGGGAATTATGCTTTAATTCACCTGGAAACAAAGAAAGTTGGGAAGCCAATGGAAAACAACTTAATTGAATTCAATAAAATTAATTAATAAGTATACTAATCATCTGAGCCTACTTCCGTTGCAAAGTCCCGGAAGAGGTCATATACATGACTTAGCTGAGGTAGTTGGGGAAATTCAGATAACTAACCTTACTATCTAATTGTAATATTACAGAATTATAATATTAGGTATAAAGAGTGTTTTATTCAAATTAATAGTAAAAGTTAACGCAAATTTCATAGCACAAAAGTTCAATCTACTAAAAATGAGATTTTTGTAGTAAAATGAATTTATTAAAAATTTATTTAAAAACACAATTGCTAACATAAATGTCTGATAATAATTAAAACAATTTTCCGATCAACGTTTCTTCTTACTAATTATAATATTAAGTATAAAGAGTGTTTTATTCAAATTAATACTAATATTAGACGCAAATTTCACAGCCCTAATTGTTCAAACGTCTAGAAATGTAATTATTTAATTGTTAACATAAATTTCACAGATCAACTGTCTAAACACCTCAAACTTGACTTCAGGAAGATGCTAGATGGATTTATTAAAATTAAATGAAGTCGGTAAACTTGATGTTAAACCATTTATCAAAATATGTAACTTGGAAATCGGTAAGCAATATAAAATACTAAAAATGAACGCTGTAAATACAAAACCACTTGAGAGAAGGGTAATTTCTAAATTAGAAGAAGGGGTTAAATTTTTACCTAACAGAGTTGAAGACAATATAACCGATGAGGGTATAAATAATGATTTAATTAATGCGGCTTCAAGAGTCTGTAAGCTAATGGATAGTTAATTGAATTTACAGATTAAGCTAAGTTGCTAAAGCTCAGTGCAGAAAATAGATTGAATGAAAATGAGGAAAGGGATCATTAGCCAAATAGAAGCATGAAAGAATGTTACATTAATTTCAAACCAAATCAAGAATTCGAAATGCGTACAAAATGTTTAATTGCATTTTCAAGGAAAACACCGCATTGCATGCAGAATCTATTAAATCATGTCAAGATCATGAAGGCATTCCTGTTTAAACTGATTTTACGTTCAATACAAAGAATATTGGACCACAGCCAAGCGATTTGGATAAAAAGTAATTAAACGATAGGTTTCAAACATATGTGACAGAAAATTTACAAGCACAATTGTCAGTTTGAAGAAAAGGATTCAAGTTGGGCTTTGTACAAGATCAGCTCTTTGTATATAAATATAAATAGTTGTGACAATCTGTTCTTTTTAGGTTCTTCATATATTAATCTTCCGCGGAGCGTACAAAACAAACATGTCTGCATTAACGTAAATAATCACGATAAGGCCGGTTTTTCTTGGTCTGTTTTATCAGCTCTATATCTATCCCAATGAAATAAAAAATCTTCTCGAATTTCTACGTATCCTCATTATTCTACAGTGTTAAACCTAGAGGGCACCGAATTTCCCGTAAACATTCATTCAAATCAAAAATAAAAATTTTTAAAATCATATCCGACAATTTCATTAAATATATATGGGTTAACATTACGTAAAAACCAGTACAGTATTATACCGTTACGTATTACGTCTGAAAAGGGAGAGAAACATATCAATTTATTGCGTATACAAAGTGAATATGTGGATGAATATGAAACGGAGAATCAAGATTTTAGTAATTGCGGTGATGGTGACGACCGAAATAGAGATATTACAGCAAATGCAACAGGTATGAGATTTCATTACTGTTGGATTAAGGACCTTTCGCGTCTTGTAGCTAGATAATTGAATACAAGTAAGAAAGAGGTTCATATTTGCGATCGTTGTCTTTGTTATTTTTCAACTGACAATCAATTAAAAACTCATACTATAGATTTTACTGAACTGAACAACTGTAAAGTAAATTTGTGTGAACCTGGTACATTTGTGGACTTTAAAAATTATCAAAACAAACAACTTGCGCCATTTGTCATTTACCGTGACTTTGAGTGTTTATAAAAGAATATTGAGGGGACTACTAATGACAATACTTAAAATACAACTAAGTGTCAACATAATGAAACTTGCAGTGCGCGTTATTATTTACATTCTCCTTTTGATGCTTCGCTATCGTATTATAGATCATATCGTGAGAAGGACTGTCAGAAATGGTTTATAAACGAAGTTCGCGGAATTGCAGATGAATTGAAGCCATATTTTGAGTGAAACCTTCCTATGAATGAACTAACGGTCGAACAGCAATTTCAATATATAAATTCAACTGTATGTCACATTTGTGAAAGATTATTTAAGGAGACTGATGTTAAAGTAAGAGATAACTCTCATTTAACTGGAATATACCGAGGATCTGCACATAACGAATGCAATACTAAATTACATACTAAATAGTGTTATACCAGTAATATTTCATAATCTAAGTGGATACGATAGTGATCTGTTAATTAAAGAACTAGCAACATGTTTCCCCGGACACATTTCCGTTTTACCTATAAACAAAGATCGATACATTTCTTTTACGAAAACAGAACACAA
>JAHWXV010771997.1:0-15945 GCA_024586415.1 Phrixothrix hirtus | reverse complement strand
TAGTTAGAAAATATTTTCGAAAATGTATCACAGTACTTGTATTTTCTTTAATCCTTTAAATATAAACCTATACATAATTACACAATACATTAAGGAGTAAAACTAAATTAATAAAGTATGTTAAATTTGAATAATATGATTTAAGTGTATATTAAATAAAACGTATAATTTAACATATATTAAGTAAGTAGAAAAATACTCATATAAACTGTTAGGCAATTGGTAATTATTTCAGATGTCCTTATTTCGTTTTGCTTTAGCGTACTTTAAGAATAGCGGTTTAAATTTCTTGGTAAAGTAAAACGTGGGGAAAGTTGCTTAATGGCATATTGGCGTTTCTATAAGATCCGCGAAAATAAAAATTGAAGACGTGTATAGAACATTCGGCAAGAATGTTATCTGAAACCCTTATAATGGATAGGGTATCATTTATATAATAACGTCTATAGTTGTCTATCTACGTTTCCCGCCTTTATAGTTATATTTAGGTATGAGTCATTAACTCTGTACTAATTTTGTTCGCAATCGACTTCTTTATATATAAGATTGAAAGGTGTGCATTTATTTATTGAACTAATTAAATGAGAACGTGTTACTAACAAAAAGTGGTAAGTGTTAGGATGAAATGACATTTTTGCGCTATGTCTGAAATATTTTAAAATAATTAGGGAAACCAGGAAAATTAGAAATTAAGAAATCGAGATTATTTAAAAGTGTTTCAAACAGAAAATAATGTAGCTAAATTGCTGCATAAAAATAACTATGTTACAATAAGTGCAGATTAATATGTTTAGTCATAAGTAATACGGTTAAGGAATTTGCTGGCACACAATGTCAGCGAAACATTAATTACAATAAATTATTTAACAAATCACTGAAAATCTGAGTAATGTAGAGAAGTAAAATGAAAAGAATTAGGAATTAACAGAGAGAAAATTTCTGGTATTAATTTACGCTAAATTTAAAATTTGAATTATTTGAAACATAGAAATTAAAAGTAGGTAAGAAATTCATTTGTAAACATGTTGAAAGACCGCATGAAGTGAAACAGTCAGATCTAGGTTAGAAAATTGTGTATAACGTTAAGCTTTTGTTTTTAATAAACATTCTATTAAATGGTTAATTGCTATTTAATTAGCGTCATGCTCATCACTTGAGTAATATCTTGATTACTAATACATCTTTAAATCCAAGTCGTAAATAAGATTATTCTTAAGGCTTAGAATAAGTTGGAAAAGACAAGGAATTGTTATTCCGAAGCATATTCTTACCTTTAGGGTACTAAACCCAACACACTATGCTGTCTTATGGTAGTTTAGACAAATTTATTATAAAGCGAAGTGTCTAATTATTGTGAAAAATATGATAATATATTGATTAAATTACCTTGTTGTAGAGAGACTGTGATCGCTAAATAGTTGGAAACATTAATCAGCAAACATAAGACAGAAGTAATGAGAAATATACTATTGAAACTCTTAATACAGAAAATAGTATGCTCGAAAACCTTAAAAGCCATTTGCAACGTTATGAAAGATCTACAAATGGATTAGACAAAATGCGGTAGAGTTTAGTTTGCTACATATTATAGTTAACAGCCTGCAGTCAATCCGACTAAAAATTTGTAGATTGATGAATTAGTATTAATTAAATAAGAAATCATTGATTTGGAAAACTGACCTCGTTGCACTATCAACCTTTAAATTCTTGAAAGTGTAAGAAAAAGGTTGTAATCAAAGTGTATTGACAAACTTCAACTCTTAGTATATTTTATTGTATGGTGATCCTAAAGTTGTTCTGTATAGGTCAATTTTAAAGGTGTTTAAACAAGTATGAAGTTTGTACAAATTTTTTATCAAACTATTTAGAGAAGGTATGTAAGACGCCAGGCGGTTTCAGTGCTTGAAACTGCCCGCCCAGCGAAAGTAAAAGTTATATGAGAGTGTGACAGACAGAACGCTATTCGGGTACATGCCGAAAGTTCCTGCTTTCCATGTTTGCTATCACAGTCCACAGAGAAGCCAGTAGGTTCACTTAGGTCGGCATTTTTGACCTTTGTGTCTCAAAGATGTAATGACGCTAATCACTACGCACATATTTACATAAGTGTAGAACGATCAATTACACAAAAACTATTGTTTCGCCTGCTATTTTGCGTTTATACCGTGCTTTGAAGTATCATAATGTGCATAATCCAGGAAAATCTAAAACGTCATATATGTGACTTATTCAACTCTGTTTTGACACTTTACGCATTCATCGCGCGTTATAAACCTTTGGAACAGAAAAATTAACGATTGTCACTACTGCTTTACTCTATACTGTGCTAGCAACCATAGCAAGCAGAAATTCTCAATATCCACTGCTTCCACACTCGCACTACCATTCCCGTAAAACTTTTATTTTGGCCTTGTGGATACTTTCTAGTATCGGAATCGCTTGGTATTTTACATACCTTTTCTAAATAGTTGAACAAGCAACAATTCTAAGTTTCGGACCTATTCAGGTTATGCTTCGTTTCAAATGCTATCTTAATAGTTTGCGCAGTCATCGTACGCCAAAATCTTTGGAACAGGAAAATCAACGATTGTCACTGGGGATTCCTCTATACTGTGCTGTTAGCCATGGGAAGCAGCCGCTCTTAATGTAAATTCTGCCTCGCACGCATGCACCATGTAATGTTTTCTCTGCCGCACTCCCGTAAAATCCTTATTTTCGCCTGGTGGGCTCTTTCAGCCGTCGGAACCATTTGGCCTTCTCCAAATAGCTTAATAAACAATTTATAAAAATGGCAAGCTTGTTAAAATATTTTAAAAACTAGCCCACACAGAGAAACTTGGGGGTCGTACAAGTATTTTTGATGAAATTGACTAATGCACCTTAATTACAAATTTTTTCTTTCGCTTTCAAAAATTTAAGGATTGATAACAAAACCGGAGTACGTTTACCAGATCGATAATTTCTAATCAACACTAAATTATCAATCTACAAACTTTTAGCTTCATTGAAATAGATTAGTCGATCTATTAGCGTTTATAAAATAATAGAAAAGGAAATCGATTGAATAGGTTAGCAGTTGATTACTGAGGGGTAGTGCATTGCAGAACTGCAGTAGTAGAGTTTAAGGAATGATGAGATCTGAGCGAAATGGTGCGTTTATGACGCGAATAAGCTATAAAAATGTGAATTTTGGCCAATTCCTTTTGCCCATTTGGATGTAAAATTGTTTTTAGTTGCTAGATTTGGTGTTTTGTTTCGTGGAAGTATTCTTATCTACGCTTAGCAAGGCCCCATTTCCCATTGGGGAACGACTAACACCTATGCGTATTTTCCGCAAAAACACCGAAGCAAATTGCCTCGTCAGCTGATTTATCAATAGGAATTGCCAGTTGCAAGTTCCGCCGTCAACTCGGCCATGGAATTGACCAATAACTTATTTCTTGATCTGCCTCTATGCTGGAAATGCATGTTTAGCACGCTCGTGCGAACATCGTCACCAACTCACGCAAGATATTGAACCGTTTAGAAGTTGCCGAAGATCGAGAAGCGTTCATCAAGGCTGGCATCTCCTTGAAGCCGGAGGTGTCCGTTCTCGTCCTATTTTTGGCGTCTTTCACTCTCCAGATGGAAATTATGGAAGCCTCAAGTTGACTACCTTCGAAGGTGATGAAATCTAACAAGTTCATCGCCCCTTATACTTGCAAGGTAGGAAAAGAGTACTTGTTGCCACTACATCGCTCCCCCTGGCGGAACTCAGCAATTGGCTCGAATCGTTTGAGTCGAATGCTAAACGTGAACCCACTACTTATTAGCTAGCAGCCATCGTTATACGCCCTGAGAGACAGAAAAACCTTCCAATTGTAGATCATAAGAAGATATTAGATGTCAAGGACGCCCTGAGCCTTGTCGAAAGTGAAACATCTAAAAACAGGAGAAAATTGGTCTATTTTACCGTAGTGAGTACTTTGATCAATTTCATGGGTATTGACGCACCCTTTTGAAGTATGTGAAGTGCGCAGATCACAGGTAAGCTCTGGAATGGCACGTAACGCAAATTATCGCAAAATTGTGTCGAAAACCTGTTCCAAATAAAATCTTCCCGGGGTTTATTACGACAAAGATTTCTTCAGGATAGCTTAAATCACTGAATCAGTACCTGTGCAATCGTCTGGGCCGAAACCACACTCCTGCATCACAGAACCACATTCATCACTAGTTCTCCCGAACTCTATTGCTTCTACGTCCAACACCTTGAACCGTAAGGTGATGACACCATCGAAAATTACGTACTTTCTAAAGCTCGTTGACTCATTGTACGGTATAGAACTATTAAAGCTCGTTTGAATCGCCAAAGATGCCGTCAACAGAACGAACAGTCATACTGACGTAATAAATGTCTTTTTGGGTGGCATTTTAGGGCTTTTGTAACTCCTGTTTTATTCGCGCCCGTTTAAATAAGCCGCAATTCCGCGAATTCCTCCAGACACTAGGACGCCAACTAAATCTTAAAATAGGAACGCAAACTTCACAATTTCGCTGAAAGAAACTTATCTACCTGTCGCATAAATTCCACGACTTCGAAATTTTGCTCTCCACAAATTGCGCATATACTACTATCATCTATCTCTTCCTTATCTCCAAATCGTAAAAGCGACTGTATCAGTAAAACATTGAAGTCAACTATCAGATTCATCTGATGGTTTTTTACTATCCACCAGGTGGACCTTAGGGAGTCTACTTAATAGCCCCAAGCCATTTACCCGGGCTGGAGATCTTAATGCCAAACTTAGTGCTTGCAATAGCGGAGACATTAATCAAAGTGCATTAATGCTCTACGATTTTGCCAAAATTGACAAAGAGTTCGTTGTAAATGGTCTAATCAATTAACTTTTACAGCGCCTCTAGGTATGCCAGACGTTATTGACCTTGTTCTTCTTAAAGATGTTTCCTTCCGACACGAATTTACCGCTGTTTCCGGTCACGGCTCCATTTTGCTTCTCCTACGCAAACAAGTTATGTCATCCGAACAGGGTCTTATACTCTGCACTCCTTTCTCTCCTGCAACAAAACTTTGGGAGTATCGTGTAGTATAGATCGAGACAGAACCAGAAGAATTGGTCATTCGCTTTACCTCTCGCATGAAGGAGCCCAATATGTGAACGTGTCACCTTATTTTTGGTTAACGCTCCAAATTTAATTATTTTCCTTTTCCGCATAATTTTTCGTAAACGTAGTGTAAAAAAATAATTACAAATATGCGATTCTCTTATTTAAGTAAAAGTTAAGTTTTATTATGTAGGGCTAATTTTCCTAAATACGTATTACGAAATGTACTACAAATATAAAATTGATAACCTACACAATAATCCGGTCACCACCATTTTCGGGAATCAGAATATTAATAAACGTTTTAAAAAAGGCGATTCTATTCAAATCGTCACATCGAATACTAAAATAAACAAATTTGTTTTTTTCAAGAACCTACTGCAAATGAATATAAATCACATTTAATTTATAAAATAAATTGCTTACAATGTAACAGCGCTTACATTGGCCAAACAACACAATGGCTTAGAAGAAGTAAGGCACAGCACATCAATAACATTCGGCTTAACAAAAATACGACAGCTCTTGCTAAATATTCACTCGATACGGGCCATGCGTTTGATTTTCAAAACAACAATATTAGATCAATCCAAACATAAATCACAATTACATTCTTTAGAAATGTTTTATATTAACAAAACTCAAAATTACATTAATTATAACACAGATACTGATTATCTCAGCATCATTTTAATTTCCTTCTCTTCCTTGACCAAAATCCGTAGTCTGAATTAAATTAACTTTAATCTAAAGCCGCTTCAATTCTTCTTTCCATCATCTTCCTATTGTCAAATGATTTTCACTTACACCTCTAATAAAAAGCAATTTCAACACACCTCATATACAAAATTATTACTTGACAAACTTGATCTTGTCCTTCAGTCTGGACACAGACGCCCTTGACCCCGATTGTTCGCTGCACCGTAGATTGCTTCCTATTTGGACAGTCAGAGCTTCGATTGACTATCGGTTGATACTGATTATTACTTTTGAGCAATATGAAAATGACTTCCACAATATTCCATGACCATGGATATCAGGAGTAAATCCTATAATTGAAATTTATCTTATCAAATTATTGATTATTTGCTACTTAATTTGTTTATGCGTTTCTATCATGTCTCAAATGACGTCCATATAAACCATAGTCACATGGTGTTGCGTACTTTCTGTTAATTAATTTTGTTGCATTTGCAGCGATACGTCTAAATTTAACCTTCAACTTTTAGAGATTGTGTTCATTCCAATCCTATTTTCAATATAAACTTTAAATTTTCAATTAGTAGTTCATTACAGTTCAGTCACTCATAAGACTTATTTACGTTTATTTAGATAAATATTTAATTCACAGTACAGTAACAATAAACGTTTATATTCCTGTTTATGTATAACGCTAGTTAACAATACCAGCTTCTAATAAAACCTAAAACTATGGGAATTTAATTTGCTACTAGTATAGAAAGAAGAAATTTCAGAACATTAAGGAAGAACTCTAGATTAATAAAGAATAAACTTAGCCATATGATAAATTGCAACGCCACGACTCATTTAATTAGACAGATATCGGCTACAGTAATGAGTGGTTTGTGATTACATCATCTATATTAGTTATAAGGAACCCTCGGGATTGTTCCAAAATGTTCTATTGAGTTTTTATTGTTTCTAATTTTGTTACACTGTTCACTCTTTAAGCCTTATTACGTCCCATAACAGCGACCTTGGGCTTTGCACTTGCAATGGTTCTACTCTTACTTGTGAATTTTTGAATCTGCATTGAGATCCATACTTGCAGCTCCATTTCCTGAAAAAATGGCAGTCTAAGGATTTCCTCAGTGGAGAAGTTCCTCTTGGATTCCAACTACACACCATGATCGTGATACTAGTGCCTCGAAGAACTTCTTCCAACATGTTACGTATCACGCACCAGTTAAACATGTCTGGACCGCAGCCGAGTTTCAGCATGGATAACTTTCTACAGACCCCGCCACAAACTTGTTTCTTTAGATCATATAATGCCTTCCACAAGCCTTCATAACGTAACTTTCAATGGGACAATGTTTTCATCATAAAGTAGTAAATGCTTCGCATTCCTTGGCGTTGATAGCAGAGTAGGTGGCAGGCCTCATCAATTTCTGGCTCTTGCTGCAGTATTCCTTTTATGACAACATATCTCTTTTTAAATTCGCCTACAATGCCACGGCACATTCGGACATTTTTAACAACACAATGAGCCAATGAATGCTCCTCCGGTATATAACAGAGATTTCTTTATTCGAGCTTTGTGGGTCCCGACTAGGTTGACATGCATTCGGTAAATGACTCTTCGCTGTTGTTGACTTCTAGTTTTTCTAATGTAACATGGTTTGCCATTTGTTCACATCCTTGATGTTCCGGTTCTGTATTTCTCCCAGCGCATGGGGCTTACGATCCTCCTCTCCGGGCTTGATACCAAACTCCAAATCACGCGGTAGTCTAATTTCGCGTGCAAAGAACGCTCTAACTGGGGCTCTTGTCGTTTAGTTTACCGCTGACCGATATACCATCAAGCACGGATATAAGTATTGATCCCAAACACTTTGATGATTTGAGATGGCTTTTGAGAAATATTTTCCCATTTTTTGATTCATGCATTCCACCATTTGATCTGACTGTAGATTAATAGCAGTTGTTTGTTCTTACGTATTCTCAAAAACTTGCAGAGACTTTGAATTAAGGTTGACTCAAAATTTCTTTCTACACAGTCCTTTCATTAAAGTTTCGTCCAATAAGTTGCCTCCATTTACTACAATAGTCAATTCCAAGGATGTACTTGTTTTCTGCTTCGGTTTCTAGAAATGGATCAGCTAAATTAATGGCTACCATTTCAAAAGGACTACTAACATTGGCACGACTCCTTTAACATCATTCTTGAAGTTCATTCAATAAAATCTTTCACAGAACTTTTCCAGAGTTTTGTTTACTGCCTTATGCCCATACGCCCTCCTGATTGACCATCATGCAGCTGTCTCAGAATTTCCGCTAATCTGCCTTTTGAAATTACCATCTGCATTCATCTTTCACGTGCATCATTTTCCAGGTCTCGTTTCAAAAGGCCGTGCTGAACTTGCTAAGAACCTCATTGAGACCAATATCCTTTAACAACGGAATTCGATGAGGCCACATCCTCCCAACCAGGTTTTCGATCTTCATTTTTCCATTTAATAATAGCTTCAGGTCTAGGTTGCATTCTTATTCTTGTTTGACATTATGAGTTTCCCAATCATCGTTGTAAACTCTTCAACTTTTGACTCCAACCGAAAGCAATCCTTTTAATCTTCACGGTCAGGCCGTTTTGACAAGGGGCCAGCATTTCGACGGTTTCTTTCGGCACGGTGTTCTTGGTGGTTTGTGGTATTGTAGGGACTGATCCTTGATTCTGTGCAATTTATCTGCACATGGTCCCTGCTTTTAACATTTCCAAAATCGTATTTCTTGTCCAGTTGGCTTTTGGGTCTCAAGTTATCTTAACATTATCTTTTACACACTCTCAGCACTAGATTTGTTCTCGTTTTTGACACGTGCACGATAGCGACCCTTCAATGCCTGTTAGGCCGCTTCAAATTCCAGTACATGAACCAATGCACTAGCACAGTCACGTGGACGTGCTAGTCCATGAGCCTGTAGCGTTTCGCAATTCCGAAGGCTTTCCATAAATGTTTGCACCTCAATTTGTTCAATAAAAGTTTGTGGTGCTATTGAACAAGCTAATTTCACTAGCCGTGTAATTTCAATTTCGAATTCTTGGGGTTTCTGCTTAATTTTCAGCATTAAATTCCTTAACCGCGCATAGAGGACTTGTTGCAGATATTTATCAAAATATCACATTTCCAATCGTGATAGAAGGTAATCGCAATTATTCTGCAGATGGTCTGGTATAGTTTGTAGAATATCCAAAACAACCCCACATAGAGCCACTATTAAGGCAGTTGCTTTTCCTCAATCGTCCGTCCATTCGATACTGCGACTACCACGAATTGTTTATGATAATTGGCCCAAGACCCTTTCCCATCATACGTGGGTGTTTTAACGTATCTTCTGATGCTTGGCATGTGACTTGGATAGACAAGTATGTGATAAACTTCCTGTACATTCACATCTGTTAATTTTTCATGAGAAATAGACAACGCTTCCTTCTTAGGCAATGGTAGAATACCAATTGCAGTAACTGTGTTCTTATTCTCAAAAGTAACGGAGCAAATGTAACCAGTAAGATTGAAGAAAGAAAAAATTATTTGTTTAGCACAACTTCGCGATTATTTCAATTTTGTGGGTCACATTTTATTTTGAAACATCCATTGGAAAGATTGGTGCTTAGTTAATGGATTACTGCAGTAGATCCAGGTTTCGTCGCCTGTAATGATATTGTAAACTGCCTTAGAAGTACCTTCATAATAGCGTTCTAGGTTTTCTAGTCACCAGTCAAGCCTCGCTTTTTTTGATCCTCTGTTAAACGATGTGGTATCCAGCGACAGCGCACTTTTTTCACACTTAAATGTGTGTGAAGAATTGTTTGAATTGCAGTCATTCCAATGCCAAGAGATGCACAAGTTTCATTATAGGTTACCAGCGATTTTCTTCAACCATGCGACGAACAACATCAATGTGATTTGAAGTAGTTGCGGTAATCGAACGACCTTCATGATTTTCATCCTCAAGCGATGATCTCCCCAGTTGGAAATCTTTACACCAATTAAACACGGTCGTCCGATTTGGAGCTTCTCCCGGAAATACATTTTGCAAACGAGCGAATGATTCATTAAAAGTTAAACCCGAACGAAGACCATACAAAATCATGGCGCAAAAATGCTCTCGCGTCACTTCCGTTTTAAGAACTTTAACTTTTCAAAAAATTCTCACAACTTACTGAAACGAGATATTGACATTAATAAGGTGCCGCATATTCCCAAATAATTGATACATGAAACTAACCACAAGTTTGCAAATAATTATTTGCAGTGTTGCCACATTCAGAAACAGAGGGTGCGATCCTATTAGTATGTTAACCGCATGTGAAGATTATAATATTTATTTATAGACATTTGTCATCTTCGGTTGAAATAAATCACGCTGTATATGCGATGACGAGCAAATAGATATGATTATTCTTGTGCGTTGAAAGTTTTGCCATTCTTTGAGCAAATTTGAAGTTAAAATATATAAACTTAGTGTGACGGTGTATTAAGTTATATGACTAATTGGAAACACAAGAAGATCTTTAGAAAATCATTAATTAAAAATACCTGGTGAAATCCCGAAGACAAGTTTGTCTGCAACAAACGAAATACACGGATGTTTTTTCATGATCTTGGTGCAGTAGTTCCTGTATCAGTTGGAATTTTATATATGTATCTTTGCAATTTTCAAGTTACATAAATTCTACTGTAGCTATTACTAAATACACCTTGAACTCTATCAGACCAGATGTAGAGATCAACATCAATAAACTTAATCCACATGAAGGCAAAATCGGGAGTTTTTATAACAATACTCTAGAAGGCAACAATATAAACCTTTTAAGCATAACAAAAGTAGAAAACGAATATACAGATAAAGTGGTAATAGAGTTCCTATCTAATTATTTAAAGGTAAATCTTCGTTGCAAGATATTAGTCGATCACATAGAATGATCAAGTCTGAAAGAAAACTTATCAATTATTGCTAAATTTATATTGTGTCGAACACGTGTAAAATTTCCACCGAAATATGTTTATGTGAAAAAGCGACGCAAAATCAGATTTTCAACAAATACGCTCGTCTTACGTTTCCGCGAAAATACCAGAAGATTAAATTTATAAGACATTTTAAAAAGACAATAAGAAGTGAACCGGGAGTGAGTGACCGTGAATTAATTTACAATAAATATTGTTCAGTAACCTGCATGTAAATAATATATAATTCACTAGTACTTAAAAATGACGAAATATTACACAATAACCAAAATATAAAGAAACCGTACAAAATGAATAAAGATTGCTACCGAAATGTATAACAATCTCGTAACCGCATTTAATTAACAAGAAAATATTAATTGGAATTGCGCAATATTACGGTATAAATAAATTGCTAATCAAAGCATATAAGCGATACGCTTATCAATAAATGTAAGACCGAATTACATTTATTAAGAACGCTTGAGGAACAGAGAATAAAATACCGAGTATTCTGCATAAAAGAACGAAACTTTCAGGCTAAAAGGATAATTCTTGCTATTCCTTGTTCGAGCTAACACCGATAGTTCATGCTATTCCTAGCTAGAGCGAATACCGTACCGTTATTTGTATAAAGAATAGGTGCATCTCTGCCTAGAAGGTCGAGATATCTTTGTTGAACTATAAAGCGCTTTGTTAACTGCAAAAAACGCAAACCATCCACTCCAAATTATTTATATTATAATTTCAAAACCACCGTCGCAGAATTAAAACTGCGAAATAAGTTCAGCCATCCGAAAGGGTGAAACTCTTTTAATTATCCGATCCTGTCTAGCTTATTCGCGAAGAGGATGAGTTACACTGTGACGGTCCGATCCCGGCAATAAGCATAAGTAGAACGCTCGAACGTTGTGTTGGATTTATAGGGAACGTCCAAGCGCCGATAGAGTCCATGAAGGTAACGAACGCCTGTTTGATGCCAGCAACACGCGATACCTTCGTCTACAGTGCGTCATCGGTCATGAGTGGACCAAGGGATCATCGACTGCACCTTCCGAGTCATTACGCGAAAGAGTATGCCCGTAAGCGACGTGACCCCTTTCGCACATGGAAGGAATCTGAACTATCCGAGCAAAATTCACAAGTAACAGGAGTATAGAATAATACGTCGGACGGTGTGCGCTTCCTTGCAAAGGACGAAAGCGACGCTAAGCATCTGTCATAATTATATTCATACTGAGAACGCCTTTTGGCATTGAATGCTTTCGAGTATTATAAAATCCAATTATTAAATTTGCAACTGTTAAATATCAGTCCTTATAGATATGTATAAAGTATTAGAAAGTGTTGATTTAAATTATTATTTCCGTTAGTATACATAAAATTACTTTTGAAGGTTTTATCCATCTTATTATTTCCGCCGAGCTTAGTTATTAAATATATGATTGTGAAAAGATCATTTCACATAAGAAGTCGCGACCACATTCACGGGCCGCTCCGTTTTAATATATAACTCTCTCCTATCTAAGATAACCCAAGTACTAACCGTTCCAAGATAGAGCTCTAGCAGCAACTGGTGCCCTCTACAATACCGAACTGAACCTATCCACTACGATGAGTAATCCCGGAAGCAAAAATATAAATTAGTTTTATTAAACCCGTGACCCAAAGACTACGCTTTGAAGCGTTACACACGTGCACGGGTAATTAACAACAGAATGTCAATGTAAGGAACTGAATTCGTTATTTATAAGCATTTAACCAAAGCTAAGCATGAGCTACTTTATCAAACTCAAAGGCAATTTGAAACGCTTAATGCATGACTGATATATGAGGTGATTTTAGGGAAATACAACAACAGTAAAAAGTGAAGAGGATTTCCATTAAATCGAACTTATCATGTTCTTTAAATCAACGATGCGATTGTCGTCGCCCTCCAATTCTAATAAAAAAGCGTAAATAGATCCCTACAACAGATGTTTTCACTAACTCCGTATCGTTTTCAGTTTTCACTGTCATTTCGTCACAACATTGAATTCATATGTTACGGTCGTCCTCGGCCAGTTCTTTAATAGTTTGGATCTTATGGAGATTGAATGTATTCGTGTTATTTACTTATAGATCAATTGATTACATAAATTACATATCTGATCACTTTTTTGTTAAGTAAATAATGAAAGTTTTATCCATATGGCTTTGTATGGTATTAATAAAAACTATTTTCAAGGAATTTCCAATGATTTATCGTATGTGGGGAGTTGCCATTTAGGATTTCACAGTTAGGGTGGCTGGTGGCCGGAAGTAGGGGTGCCGCCATAGTTGTGGGGTCACTTTAATTCCCTCTGAATACTATGGGAAAAATTTTGAACAATTTTTAATATCTCTTAGTATAACAATATCGGCCATTGAATCTTTCAAAAATATGACCATGTATAACATTTCCTTTATTTACAATTGTTATACACGGCTATTACTGAGTAATGACGACGCTGAATGCCCCAAATAGGCAACCCGATTTACACTTTCATAGGTCCCTATTCCAATACAAAAACATATATACGTACGAGTATAATGAACTACTAGTAAAATTGGTATTCACCTTTAATGCTATTTGAAAGCATAAATATTATATTAGTCAAACAAGCGTTCGCAGTAGCTTAAACATCCTAGTCATAAATCTTGACGTTTATTGTCCAATTATATTCATTTATTAGAAGATGTATTCAAATAAAAACAAGACTGATATGATTTTAATTATTGGCGAATGCCGGAAAAATGCCGTTGCTACCGCAAATTTGTACCATCAACGCTAACCACATCGTATACCACCGACTGACAAAATTTTTCTCAGACTTGAAACTTAGAACTAAAAGAGCCTGATTTTGACAAACGATTAGAATTTTGTGATGTTATACTTCAAAAAGTTCAAGACAACCCTGATTTTTTAAGCAAATGTATATTTTCAGATGAAGCAACATTTGCAAATAACAGTTGTATTAATAGACATAATTCTCATTATCACTCCCAAGAAAATCCATAGTGGACAAGAGTAGCACACTTTCAAACAATTTATTCCTTAAATGTTTGGTGCAGAATTTTAGGAGAGCGTATTCTTGAGCCGTACTTCTTTCCAGGGGTGTTAAATGGACAAATGTTTTTAAATTTTTTGCAAAATGAGTTACCGTTATTTCTAGAAGATATAGACCTTCATACACGCCAAAATATGTGGTTCCAGTTACGTGGTGCACCACCTCATTTCCATCAAAACGTCTGGCAATTTTTATCAACTGAATTTTAAAATATATGGACAGGAAGGAGTTCGATTAATCCATGGCCGTTACGAAGTCCCGATATCAGTCCTTTAGATTTTTTCCTTTGGGGTTGTGCTAAAACATTAAGCGTTTTTAACTCCGCTTGCTAATGTTGATGATTTAAAGGAAAGGATTACAGAATCTTGTCGGTCAATAACACCAGAAACAGTACGGCGTGTACAATGTGCGTTTCTAAACAGAATTGGAGCCTATGTAACAGTCAGAGGTCGATATCTTGGGCAAAATTTACATTAGGTATTTATTTAAGAGATAATTAACATTTTTATTGAATTTTTCCAGTTAATTTCGTTTTCATTTTATATCCTACTATTGTATGCTTTATTAAAAATTTTCGTTAACAAAGGTGAATACCAATTTTACTATTAGTTCATTATACTCGGAGTAGTTTAAACACTACAACTTAATTATTGATAGTTGGAAATATGATAAATCAGGTATATATCTTTTTGTATTACAATAGCGACTTATAAAACTGTAAATTGGGTTGCCTATTTGGGACATTCAGCGTCATCATTACTAAGTGATAGCCCTGTATACCTGGGGGCAAAAAAGTCTGGAATATTGCAAATAACTCAGAAACGGTTTTATTAATTTTTACGGATATTTGTTGGTCGATACAGTAAAAAATTATAAATCTAGGGGCAAAACTTTCGTTCCCTTAATTATACAGGGTAAGTAACAAGTATTGTCAATTTTATATTTTTAAATGGAACACCTTATATAGTTTTACAGATGTTGATAGATCTCTTCAGGACAAATTCAACGATATATGATTTATTATATCGAAATTGTGGATTTATTGCAAATTCATGTTTTTATTTAAAAATTTATTTGAACATAGTAATCTAATGACATTAAAAAAACAAACCGGATAATTTTAAGAACGTCATATTTTACCTAATCTAGAAGCTCTTAATGCTGCAGGGGAAGTGTCTAGTTTCAACAAGATGGTAACCCTGCACATTTCGGCATCCAGGTTCGACAATATTTAAACTAAACATCCCCGAATCAATGGATAAGTCGTAAGGGTGAGGTTAAGCGGCCTGCCACATTACCTGACCTGATCTCCTTAGATCTTTTATGGGGCCATATAAAAATTAAAGTTTAGAAGAACAAACGGATGAATAATAAAGATCTGAAAGCTCGTATTACAACTGAAATTCGGGGAATTCGCCAAGATATCATCAGAAATGTGATTCAAGAATTCCCGGACAGGCTTGCTCATTGTTTAATCAACAATGGCAGACATTTTGAACATCTCTTGAAATATTAATGTTCATCTTGTTGTTCTTGTTATGCTATGTTTTTTTAAGAAGTTACTTATGTGGTAAGTCGATTAAACTAAAGTTTTAAATAAAAACATTAATTATCTTTAATTTCGACAGATAGACCTAATAAACCGTATATTGTTGGATTTTTCCTAAAGAGATCTATCAACATCCATAAAAATATACAAGGTGTTCCATTTAAAAATAAAAAGTTGACCATAGTTATTACTTACTCTGTATAGCTATGTCAACGAAAGTTGTTCCCCTAGATTTAGAATTTTTTACTGTATCGAGCAGTAAATATTCGTAAAAATTAATGAAACCGTTTTTGGGTTATTTGCAATATTCCAGACTTTTTTGGCACCCGGTATACAGATTCACTTCATTCTGTTTGTACCGAATGTCAAACTAAATTTTAGATAAAGGGAGGCTGTGCGCGTGTTTCACTAATTGTAACGTTTGTCGTATCTGTATTGATACTGACATAACTTTTGACAGATAACAACCGACGTGACATCAAACATAACCTGTCTATTTGAATTCAAATTAAAA
>JAHWXV010771983.1:0-14017 GCA_024586415.1 Phrixothrix hirtus | reverse complement strand
CAGGAATTTAACATATGTGCTCTATTAACGCCATACAGAATTCATATATTAAATAAACTCAGTAATAATTAATTTAATTTCATAAATCAAATATTACCCTCTGGATATTCAATTAGGGATGGCTGAAGCCTTCTCAATAATTCTATTCTAGACCTTCTCATTCGAAAGTTTAAGATAGATTGTTTCAATTTCAAAAACGGCTTGAATATATAGGGTTTACGAAACAAGCCGAAGACGATCTAAAACACACTTTCTTTCCAAAATTCGTAAAATAATTGTAAATAAAGCGGGAAACCAACTTGAATAGCGAGTTAATTATTCAAATGTGCGGTAACATTAATAAAGAAAAACTTTAAATAATTAACTGGCTTGTTACACAAAAATAATTAATTACGTCTATATGTGTTAACATAACAATTCTTAAATTATACTAAAACGTATATTAACGGACAACGAATTTAAATCTGTAATTGAAAATAAGTATTTAATTATCCCAAAGTGGAAAAAGCTTAATTAAAGTTCTGAAAATTCCATTGTATTATCAGCATCGAAATTGCAGACAGCGAAAAACTGTTATCGTTATTTACAGGCATCAAAAGGTCAATGTCTTAACCATTAACTTGAATGTTTTGTCTATAATTGTTGACCCCTCGGGTTATCCCATATCCGTTTTATCTACTCGTTCTAGCAAGTTAATTTTGGACTAATTATGAAATATGACGAAAACAATTCTAGTGGCGTTTTACATCATTAACAAACCTAATTAAGAAAAATAATATAAATATACAAGTATACCGGTTGCTGTCATAAAATTCTAAATAAAATTTTCGGACAAATTAAATCGTTTTAACGTGTAGCTTAAATTACACTGTACAAAATCGCCTTTTGTATCAAAAAAATTAATTAAGGCTAACAGAAAGGAGATTTTGGAATAGATTTTAGGTACACGTTACAAACGAAGTCTAATTATATTGAATAAGGTTCTCAATATGTCATTAACAAACGAAGAATTATTAAATTATTTACGAAGACACAATATTGCTTTCAATTCTGAAATATTAAAAAGCGAACTTGTACAGTTAATTAGGAAGATTGCCAAAACCATCTTTGTTTGAACTCAATAAAGTAGATGTAATGCATGGTCATAAAGTATTAAGATCACCGCCATATCATTGTTGGTTTAATCCTATTGAATTAGTATGGGCTTATTGTATGCAGTATTATAATAAAAATGTTGGAAGAAACAATACAGCGTATAATGATGAAAATTTTAAGTTAATTTCGACAGAATCATTATAAAACGTATTGAACATGCAGAGAAAAATATGTGCAAGTGGTGGAATACAGAAAAGTAGTTTGATATCCTGCAATATCCCATTATTATTAATACTGGTGATACAAGTTTGGACGCTAACAGCAGTGGCAAAAATAGTGCTAATTTACAATTGAATAAAGTTAGTATGTTACATGTAGAGCACCTATGCAGAACGTGAACTCGTTGAAACCAATTTTTTGACTTTTTACAAAGTATCGCATAAAATTTTCTTTAAGGTATTTTCTATACTTTTTCAATAAAAATATTTTAAAAACTATTTGTTTAATGGTGTTTAGCTAATTTAAAATATCGGTTGTTTATTGCTTCTATGACTGCTGCATTCTATTTCATACACTGACCATCTTCTCTTACGCCTAGATTTAAATTTTCTGATGCAGATAAAAGGAATCTATAGTTTATGCGAGAGTTTCAAGCCGTATTCCTTCTACTCTAACGATTTATACTGTACAGCAACTTTACAAATCTACAACAAATTATTTAACATTGAACAATAACAATATACAATTACCTATACTCTAAATGAACATATTTTATGTTATAGATACATCTAAATCGTATTATAACGTACCAAATAATCGTTAAGATATAAATCCAAAGCAATAAGCCATAAACATTAACATTACCTGAGATTATATTAAGTAAACGAAAGTCAAATTTGACAGGTATTAATTTCAATACCGTATAATCTACAAAATACGTTTACAACACATTAATTCACACGCATTTGAAGAATGAGTCATACGCAAGCCTATTTGGTCCTGACTATAAGTAGATGGTATCACTATTTTTATTTAGAATAATAAAATAGGGAGCTTCTTTTAATAAATCTGTAAGGATTTTCCTACGTTTACATTTTCTGCAATAATGTTTCTCGAGTTTCTAGTGCCACCTGACATGCGTAAGAGCGCTCGTAAGTAGCGTTCTCTTGTCAAGGAAATTAATTACTGAAGGTTAACCCTTAATTTTTCACACATTTAATATACTCAATTATATTCTTGTTATGAGTAACTTATTAATAGTTTTTCGCTATTTACTTGCTTAATATACATGTTTCATATTTCTTATCCTAACCATATACTAAGGAAAATGTTAGTAGTTCATCTTTGATCGCTTTGTTTTTCAATTAAATGTTATATGAACGTTTATTTAAAAGGTACCAATACAATTGTCGCAATAGGTTTAATACTTTCTTGTAAAAATATTTTACGTAATAAAAGAATATGCACCAATGTTAATCTCTTGAGCTTCCTTTTTGAGCGAATTTTAAGGATTAGCGATAAAAGTACCTGAAGTGTTCAATGCCTCTCTTCTGTTGTTGAGGATTTAAGCCGGAAATCCATCATAGATCCTTACAGTGCCTTTATCCTCTAAAATGGTAGAATGTAATCTACACTGTTGGTTTTGAAAATGGAGTATGATTTGCATTAGTATCATTAAATAAATAATTGAATCACCATTACATCTCATTATGAAAGCTATTTTCTTTTTCTTTTAAACGAATTGCTAGATTGGAATAGAAGTACATGCATTCTTGAAGCCTCCAAAATAAAACTAAGGTTGCCGACAATTCAGGATAATGCGGAATGTGAGATAGGTAGAATGTTTTCCAACTTACAATGTTGAAAGTGAGATAGTTCAACAGCGTATTAAAATTTTCTATTTTGGTTGTACTTATTCAAACTAACTGTTTCAGCAATTACGCTGTAGATCTATCAAACGCGGTAAGAAAATTAGTTAAAGGAAGTGACGTTGAGGTTTTGTATTTTCTCATGCATTGGTATCGAATATTTAAAGTTGTACTAATTTGGAAATAAAAATTAAAATGTGATTTTGAACTTGACCATTTTCCAAATTGTATATACATTAGGTACTGAAGAAGCTTAGCAAATAACAGTTATCCCATTACTTTTCGACTGATCTTAATGTAATATCAAAGAACAACAAGGAATAATACCAAAGTTATGATATTTGTTTCATCATCGAACCAGAGAGGAAAAATACAACGAAGGATATTACGCAATTAGAAACTAATATTAAAAATTCGTATAAAAGGTGTGCTACGAAATTGATAAACTTGTGAAACTTTAGAATTCTCTTCAAACTAACTGACCAATTTGTCATCCTCCAATTAAGTGGGATCTAGTTTTGCAACAACTACAATAAATTAGGTTTATCATTTTTGACATACTTACTTTAAACGTTTTCGGTTCCACCACTGCCCATCACTTCCGCTTTTTTTCATGACATCTGTCTATGCTTATAATTTGTAAAGTTGGGGGTGTGCATTGCTTTTAAAAACAAAAATCTTATATTTACGTACTTAATATATTATATTATACAATATGTCCACTTAACAACTCGCAATAATAAATCTATTAGTCTTATAGTTATTAAGTGTAACACGTATAATCTAGATTACAGGGTTCTAGTTATATAATTACCGAAGCTTTAATTAGTAGCAGATATGCCACATTTAAAGTAACCGATCAAGTACATTTTTATCTTTACCGGACATTTAATCAAACGATTTTCATATTCTAGCATATTTAGTTTTTTTGTAATTGGTTTATTACCGTACCTAGAGCATTTTTATTGAGTTAATGTATTACCTATTCACAAAACACCTGAACTGCCAAAAAATCAAGAAGTAGTTTATAGCTTCATTTAAATGTTTAATAGTTAATAGTTAATGTATTACCTATTCACAAAACACCTGAACTGCCAAAACATCAAGAAGTAGTTTATAGCTTCATTTAAATGTTTAATAGTTTTAGTTTGCTTAAGTTGCACAATATGAGATATTTTAAAAACTTAAATTTTGAATTATCAATGCCATTCATCACTTACTTAAAATAATTAAATGCTTAAAAATCATAACTAATTACTTTTATTATTAGTAATAAACACAAAATACTGTAAGAATTTCTTTATTTTAATAAATTAGGGAAATACTTAACATAAATATTATACATTTCTGTGCAAAAGAGATAGGTTGTTTATTGGTAGAGTCAATTTGCTTAAGTCTTTTAAATGATTACTTGTAAAAGAAATAATAGTTTAATTAGGTAGGGAAAAAAGAGGGGTATCTAAAAATTACCTTGAGAGGTAAAACATAAATTCCAGTTTGGCCAAAATTCAACCATATGCTAAAGCCGAAAATATCTTTCCAGCATGTACCAACCACTTACATTTTCACATATTTTATCTAACATTATATTACATAGGTTAGTGTAAACCGAGTATTAACTATTATTAGTGAAGCAGAATGTAGTATGATATTTAAAGATACTAGTGAAGGAGTTCAGCCGAAAAAAAAGACGAGTTCTTGTTATTTGCATTTCTTAAAAGAACAATTTACTATTATCATATTAAAAATATTCATTTTACATTAGATAGTTTACTCATTTATGCCAGTTCAAATTTCGGGTACAAATACGAACAAATTACATTTTATAAAATCCTTAAATCTAGGATTTACCAATATAATAAATGTTATACCAGATATATTGCTTCAGGACAAGCGCACACTATAGCATTAAAAATTATAGTTTTTTTGCAAATGTTTGACATGTGCATTTTTGAAAATGTAACTTTCATATATTTAGATGAAAATAAAATTAATCAAAATCTAATATGGCTACATGACAATCCTACTAAAATTAGGAACGAAGATAAAAGGTTTATTGTTTGCATGCAGATTGTGAAAACGGTTTTCTTAATGAGTGTAGCTTTGCTTAACACCACTAGGGAGGGAGAGATTACCACAAAACCATTTATAGTGAACTCTTTAAAAATATGTCATTAATCAATTATTTCCGGAATTACAGAGAATTAAATGCGAATATGATATAGTGAAGGATAATTCCGCACATCATTCCATGAATCTAAACAAACTTCCTTGTTTATCGGCCTAAAAAACCAAAATTGCTAATATAAACTAATAATATATCCTTTAACAAAAATAGTACTAAATCAGAACTTCTTATTGTTTTCAAATGGTCCTCCTAAGTCAGTCTTATACTACACAGTAATGTCAATAGAATCCTAACTAATTCGTCTGAGTACATGCTAAAACTTTTATAGTCGTTATACAAGATGTATTTAGGTAAAAAACAATAGTATATAATATACCCAAACTCAAAAGTTCTTACTAACCGGTGTTGTCAGCAAGCTAACGAAATCTACTTTTTCAATTAATGCTGTACGATTCTAGATACATCTTACCTTTATTTCATGTCAAGCTTGATTGCAAGACTTCTGGGACATACGCTACAATCCGTTAAATTACAAAAGAATTATATATTAATGGATTAAATTGCACAGTTGTTTTAAATGTTTGGTTTAGTTTAAATGCAAATAATTATATTCCAATAGAGACGATATCTCACATAAACAAATTATCATTAAGCCTTTGGTTTGCATAAGTATTGTGTCAGCTAAACTTATATTCCTTTTATTTATTTTCCTCCCGTATTTCGAACTTTTTAGTATTTTAGGTTGCAAAATGTTATAAGACAGTACAGAAATGGGAGATTTCAATGTAAGCTTCGCTCTTGCCAAAAGATGGCGACATAAACAATCCGTTATTAAATTTGAACCGCCAAATTTTAGCCGTATCGAAAAGGTGGTTAATGGAGAATACCAGTTCTTAAGCACTAGCTATTGAAAATTGTAATCTCCTATAAAAGGATAGAATCGCAAGGGGCGGTGAAGGTGCGTACTATATAAAAGTACTCTACACTATATGTTATACCTACATACCATACACATAATTGAGCAATTGTGGATATCGGTAAAAGTTAAAAAGGGTAAGGTTGCATTTGCTGTTGTTTGTTTGACGCGGCAATTGGATATTAATGAGGTTGATATTTCTATGAGCTACGTATACCCCTTATTGATGATATATGCTTAGGTAACTGCAACATTGCTTTTCTTATGGTAAAAATCTGAACCACACAATAGTTTGATGATATGCTGGATTCGCTAAATTGTAAACAAATCATTAAAGAACTTACTATAATTTGTTTCAGACTTTAAATTCAGTATGGGGATTATAGGGTAATTCCATTTTTATGGAGTAATCACAGAGTTATGGGTTTCATTTTACCTGTTGCTCTTATTAGCGTAGCTTATAATATCAAACATTTCTTTAATTTGTACGCAACCAGGTATATTAGTTATTAACGATATATCAGAAGAAAATGATTTTGTAATTTATATAAATGTATAAGTACATTTATTTTCTAAGTGAATTTGAAGAGAATATAGACACAAATAGATGGATTAATAATATCTACATAATTATTCATTATCAATAAATATAACAATTTTAGAAAACTATTACTTGTAACAGTTATACACACAAAACATGCCGGTGCCAAATCTTTTCAATTCCATTACAATTATGTATCCCGTGCGTAACAACATAAAAACGAACAAAAATATAAAAGTATAAATATAAAAATAAAATAATTAGTTGATTGACACAAAGCATTTAATAGATACTAATACAACATCAAATTTTTAATTTCAGAACACATAGATTATAAACTAAACTCCCAAATAATTTCTTACCACACAATACTAATATTAATAAATTTACCTTCAATTCCTGTAAACAGCAGCAGAAGTATTTCAGTTGAAACATATAAGTTAACAAAACTATTTTATATTCAGACACTGTACCCCAAATATGGGAATGCATGTATTGCTAGCTCAGTTAATATTAGAGATAGCGAGTCGGTTAAAGGGCAATGTTTCAGAGGATTTTATGAAAAATTGGACGGTGCCTTCAAATTTGATCCAGCTTTAGCAGTTTCCGAACTAATCCAAAAAGACCAAAATCTTGCGGTTTCTAAATTTCCTCCTATCTCGTTAATTTAAATTACGACAACATTGTAACTTGAACATTGTTGAAGCACTTTTTAATGTTCCTTGCAGCGACACTAAAAAAAATAAATAGCGTCTTTTGTTTTTGATATACTGACTATAACTTTTTTGTTTCATACGGATGCAATATTGCTTTTTACACCAATCGATAGTGCTTTTCATTTTCTTTCCAATGATGTATGTATGTATGTATGTCATTATCTTCTCTCAAAAGTTCAAAAATTAGAAATTTTGTTTTTTCGATAGTAAGCTGGGGACTAGTGGACTCCTAAATTTGATCATTTTTCTACTTATGCAATTCACATACAAAACAAATACTTAGAACAAATGAAAAGTTAGTAAACAAAATTTCAACAACACAGAAGCGCAAATTACAATTTCATTAATTAAACAGCTGACACTAGTATTAAAGAAATTGCTGCACATGTCCACCAGCCTGCTCAATACAGTTTTGACAACGGACTTGGACAACATTTACCACTCTCATTAAAGTATTTCTGTTAATAGCCCGAAAAGTATTCCTCACTCGTTCTCCCAAAATTGCTACGTTTTCTGGAGCTTCACACAAATAAACTTCATTTTTTGCACGGCCCCATACTAAAAAATCAAGGAGATTAATATATGGCGACCTTGCTGGCCATAAAATGTCTCCATTGTTGGGGATGATTTTATTATGAGATATTTTCCTTAAATAATCATTAATAATGCGATGATTATGAGTCCTGATCCATCGTGCATAAACCAAGTTTCGTTTAAATTTCCAACAACTTGTCTAATTGCTGGTACAATTTGGTTCTCCAACAGTTGTAGATATCGTTTGCCATTTAAATTATAATTAAAAATAAATGGCCCAATTAACTGATTTCGTAGAAATATGTACCCTAGTGTTATTATTGCCCTGACAAACTATTAAAAATTTAAGTTTACCTTTTACACCACACCAAACATTGAATTTAAATTTCGTTTGGAATCTCCTCTGGGTAGTATTGTGAGGATTTTCCACACTCCAATAATGAGTGTTATGCCTATTAAATATTTCACAATTTGTGAATCTCGTTTCGTCAATCCATATAACCTTATTCGAAACATTGGAATCTTCGCGACATTTTTGAATATACCATGTCACGATCAAAATTAGATTTGTAACATTTTAGGTTACTTATGCAAATTGATTATCATTTTTATGAACTTCGTATATACGTTATTTAATTATTGGGAATATCAATTGAAATTTCTGCTTTATTTTTGATTCGGTTTCTTTTATATAAACGTAACTTAGTTCCCGTTCTACAAACATTGTGTGTTACAAATTTATTTCTCTATTAATTATTAATTAAATTGCTGTAGAACATTCTGAATTTTAAAATGCTAATACTATATTGTATTAAAATCGAAAGTCCTTGGCTAAATTCGACAAAAATTTCGCATTTGTTAGCTTTATCGACACCTTTACAATGTTATCAGCTACAGCCGCATGTGCATATGTTCGAGGCACGACTTGTTCTTTTCTGTTTGCTAATAGGCGTGTGCTTAAACAGTTGGTTTTCCTCTGGGCTATTTTAACATCTACCACCGGTATGTATTCCGCTGATTTTCTATTTAGCATTACTAGTAATTGTTGTCTCATATTTAACAGTTTACCGCTGGGGGCTACATTCCGTCAGATATTTTTTTCTACCATGATGCTGCAATTTCTTGGATTCTGCCTTCTGTTCTTCGGTTGCTACTACGTTTTTACGCAAGGTCGTACACTTGCGATTATTTATTTCTTCGCTTTACGAGTTATGCTTATATTCAAATTAAAAGAATTACTTACTGTAAATACACTACCCTGTTTTTGGATAACATCTCCGATGCATTTCTATCAAGCTATCCTCGCTACTGTTGAAGGCTTATTTTGTTTTCTAAGATTCAATTTTTAACTCATATCATACGCAATATTTATTTAAATACATAAATTTTAATGTAGTAAAGTTATACTATTCTCTGTAAAGTAATGCCGTTTGATTTGATATTCAAATAATTAGCTTTTGTAATTTAGTTAAAGAAATGCTACAAAACTTTACTTTGCCATTTTCCACTATCATAAAACTTTTGTTTTATTACTTCCAACTAATTTAACAAGAAATCAGACCTTTAGTCTAATTGTTTTTAGGTAGAGTTTTTTTTATTGTATACGTTGATAGTGTATCTTGCCTTAGTAACGCTTTACTTCTCATTTAAATTTAATTTTCAGCTTTTTATATACTCACGTCCAAGTAAGACGTAGTTTTTTAGCTGCCACACATGACTTCAAGAATTTACTTCAAATCAAATGATTGGAAGTACCGCTTTATTCTTGCGATTTGTAAGTTTTTTGCAATTTTTTCAAAACCAGTTGTAACATTTTTTTAAACTTGCTACGATTATTATGCCTTTAATGCACTTTTAAGTGAACTAAACAGTTTTTTTGCAAAATTCGTTGAAACAAGTTATCAGAGGAAATTTCCGGAGTTAAGCAGCCTTTCACGTATCCAATAACTTGTATGGGTGATCGTTACAATGATCGTTTCCAAAATAAACGTAAATAATAATTTAATCATTTGTGGACATTATTTGCCGATCTACGTGCATAAGAGGAAGCCGTGTGTTGTCTCACACCGGATTTTTATAATTATCTAATCAAATAAATTTTAAACTGCGTCATTTATTTAAAATAAGTGTTTTACAACTACCTGGATATTTTTGGATAATTATCTCTTATAATTTTAATAATTACATTTTATAATTAAATAACTCAATACTATTCCCATAATAATGCATAATTTTTAATTTTGAATAAAATTTCTGATGCTATAGAGATTCGATGTTATTTACTTGGTAATTTTCTCATATATATTTCAACATCATTAATGTTTTAATATTTAATCTTGAAAATGTAGTTTCCATCTTATGTCATACACAAATTTTATTAGGATCTTATATGTATTGAGACTTTCAGTCATCCTTGCAAATGATTTATACATTTTTATTAAATCGTTAGATTTTCTCGTGAAGTGTTTAAACTTGGATTTTAAACATTTGTGTTTTAGTTAATGGCAGTAAGATTTGGGAGATGAGTTGTTGTCTACGAACTGTGGAGCACGAGTTGTGGAGGGTCGAGTAATGGAGGGACGAGTCGTCTAGGTACGAGTTGTGGAGCCACAGATGTGTGGAAGGAGGAGCTTTGGATGGACAAGTTGTAACGGGGAAGAGTTGTAAGGGACGAGTTGCGGGATACCAGTTATGGAACATAATCTGTGGGATGCCAGTTGTCGGGAATGAACTTTTTGTAAACTGCTTTGTTTCTATACAAATAATTGAAAATAGTTAAAAACGTAAAGATTTAGTGCAGCTGAAAATGAGGGCATTTTATACTGCTATTACGAAGGAAGTTGTCACCGCCCATCAATAGGGTACACTGCAGACTGCCAGATAAACGCCAAACGTCTTATTCAATATTTGCAAAAACATTTCAAAAATTAAAAGACAGGTTCTACAACTGTGAAAAATAGTCGAAGTATTAAGACTAACAGAAACAATGCCGACAACGAAAACAACTTTATTGCCTCAGTTCTGAATAATCTCAGAATTAGTACTTAACGAGCTGAAGAAAATTTAAAACTTTTACAGTGCTTTATTTCCCGAGTATTACGTTCAGAAGAATTTCTCCCTTACCTTTTTCAGCGGGTACAGTCACTAGATCTATGGGATCGATATCTTGCAGGCTATGTATTCAGTGTCGTTCTAACAACGTTTGGGCTGGGATTTATAGAGGACGTTCAATTCAAATCGTAATTCTCGATGATCGATTAGATGCTGAATGATATGAAAACGTTTAGATAATCGTCAGCGGGAAATTACGGATAAGGTTCCATTAGAAATTCGTCTCCTAGTGTGGTATCAACATGATGGAGCACTAGCGTACGACGCAAGACAGGTTACTAGATGGTTAAATGCCCATTATCCTGAAAGGTGGATTGGGCGTGGTGGACATGTTACATGGCCGCCAAAAGGTCCTGATTTAAACCCCTTAGATTTTCACCTCTGGGGATATATGAAACAATTAGTATACAGTTTCTGAATTAACATACGCGACCAACTCTTATAAAGAATTATTAATACCACCAATGGTATTCGTAATAAAAACCACATCGTAGGTATATCTGAACCTCTAATTCGTCGCGTTCGAGCTTGCATCAGAGCACAGGGAGCACATTTTTAGCAATTTTTAGAATGTTATTTAATTTTAATTTCTAAACGTTAACACAGATTTACTGGTTATTGCGATATGTTTTACGTTATCTAAAGTTCTTGTTTAAAAGACTTCAACTTCTTGTAATTTCACAACAATTCAGTGTATAACTTTTTACTCAAAAGAATTCCCTTACTGTGACGTTTACTTGTTACTTTTATTATATTTTAATAATAAATGCGGGCATTTATTTATATTTTAACAATATTAAAATGAGTTTCAATAAATTGCATTTATTTGTTTCTTCCTGCACATTAATACATATCCGAGTGAAATAATTTTTAGATTCATATTTGAATTTGCATAATTAGGTGTTGTCACGACTTCTTTATGTTCGTAGCTAGTGACGGTTGGAGTCGTAACAATAACAATATACCTAACTATGTGTGGTCGATCAGCTACATATATGATCTTTCCTCGGCCGGAGGGTTACGGTCGTAGGTTTTGGGCAGTGGCTTTCATTGATATCGGAGGCGTATATATAGTTTTAAATATTATTTAGGATCTGCATGTATATTGTCTATTGTCGCAGATTCTATATTTAAATACGGGAGTAATGATAGTTCTCTCGTTTTGAGTTATTTAATGCATTAAGCTTTCGATATCATTTGTGTCTTATTTATTTACATACGTACAACTACCAATTCGATTAGATTCGAAGCATTAAAATTCACATTCTGTACAATTTCTATGTAAAAACTTAGGTCTAAAGCTATATGAGATATTCATCTACTATCTAATATTATTCGTGCAATCTAACCAAACAAACAACATGCAGCGTGTTTTTGTTATGTAAGTGTTCTTTGTGTTACGGAAAGAATGTCGGTTTTAACGGTAAGCTATTCTTTTGTTAATTATATGGGATTTCAATGTATCTTGAACTGCTTTTAAAGTCTCGTGGAGGAATCAAATAGACCTTAAATCGTTATGATATCTTTAGGGGGCTGCATTTATTTACATCTTTCTTGAATGAAGGTCCGTAGAAACATAAAATAAATCGATAGACTCTCAGCAGTTGTAGAATTTTAGAAACGGAGTCCGAAAAGATAGACAAACACTGTTGGCAAAGGAAAATATCTTCTTCACCATGCTTCAAATAAGGGTCTTTAAGCATGGTGCAACTGTATGCGAGGAGGGTGAAACTGTCATAATATCGAAAGAGGAGATCTTAAACTATACGACCATCGTCAGGGGGTTTTGGAAAGGAAAATTTATATTATGTAACATCCGAGTAAAGGTCCTTGATGTCACATAATATAGCTAAGGATTATTACAGGTAATTCGTGTAATTAAGGGAGAGAACGGTACAAGCTCTCTGTGCAAATAGCACTGTATGCCATTTTATAGTCCTTTTTTATCAATTGCTAGTTAATGATGTAACAAACATTCTCACTCTTTAAATATTTCCAAAAGTTTAAAGCTTTTTAAGAAGCCATCTATTAATAGCGAATTCTAACTTACAGAGTTTTGTTTCTTTTAACTGGTATCTTGTATTTCTGCCACTAGATGTCTACATCTATCTAATATTCAAAAATATTTACATTTAGGTTCCAAAGTACATTGCACTTCAATATATATCTATAATTTCAGGTAACATGTTCCTGTTATCTTTCTTAAGAATTTGACTCCTATTTATCTATACTTACAATTTATTTTCTGCAGTGCTTTTATTTTATAGGATTTTGACAACTAATTATTGACTTAATTAATATTTATTTTTCATTGTTTACGAACTTTTAATTAAAACTGAATTCTATTATCATTTGCTATTTCTAATAATTTTATATATTTAAAATTTGAATCTTGGAATAGGTAATAAAATGTAATTACATTCGAAGTTCGTCACAGTGTTGCATTCTAAAGAAAATATTTTAGATTCGTAATTCTAAATATTGTTTCCGATGGGATTCGATGTCGATCGACTTTCTAGAGCTGGATCGTGCGTTCAAGAATTCTGATATTACCTTTCGCTATTCGAACACCTTAAATAGATCGTTTTTAAAATTTTAAGATAGCTTATTTTCTATTACATTTTAGTGATGAGTTACTTTGTTCTGGGTAACTTTTAATTCGTAATAATGCTTCCATATAACGGAAAGAGATCCTAGAGTTGTTAATAATATTATTTCTATTTATAGAGTCAAAATGATTATTTCCGGGTTGGAAGGGTTACTAGTACAGTACAGTACTAATTTCTGGTACAGTGTTGAATTGTTCATTACTTTAATTAGTAAACTATAAACCGCTGAAAGCCGTGGAATATTTCTCAACGGCTATTTTAGTCTGGGAGGTTCCAGCTGATTATTTCTATCGAGTCGTTATTTACAATGCCGGGTACTGTTTAGAGTATGATTATAATACTTATCAAATTCCACGCTATATTTTATAACTAGTCCCTTTTCTTTTTAGACAATTCAAAAGTTGGATGAGTGAAATTCTAAATTAATTATATCAGACTATATATATATATACATATATATATATATATATATATATATATATATATATATATATATATA
>JAHWXV010771964.1:0-15974 GCA_024586415.1 Phrixothrix hirtus | reverse complement strand
TTACAAGGGGTCACCCCTTGAACTAGGCAAGAGCGATATGCGGCCACGTCCCCTCTGCCTCGTTCTTGCAGGTCTATGTATGGTTTATGGCTACAGCCAGCTAATTATTTGTAAGAGGGGAGCTGGACTGTAGTTTGCGCGCACTTTTTATGCCTATTAGGTACACTCTTATACTAATGTGTCTAATACCTAACTGCCTCCACTGAAGCGCAAATTCATGTTTGATTCTTGCGCTAACTAGCACGATACTAGGCTCAAGTGTCTAGTGTAAATAACAAAGGAAGGGTAATCTATGAGTCTAAGTTAACTAGCACGATACTAAGCTCGAGTGTCTAGTGTAAGTTTAAAACAACTAACTATAAAGATAACTAAGGTTTGATTCCAAGTTAACCGGGCACGATAACGAGGATCAAGTGTTTAGTATACGTTACAAAATGTTTAAAAGCGGAGTCACTGTCAATAAAAGAAGAACGCGTACTTACTGCGTCGGGGCGACGGGCGTTGGGACGCTGGGTGGCGGCGGCATGTCGTTCACATTGGGCGCGGCACGGGTCGTCTGGGCGGCTGGTCGTCGCAATAGGCTGGCGGCGCGTGATGGTTGTTGACGGTCGAGATGACACTAGTAGTCTAGACGGCTGGTGGGGGGTAACGGCGGGAAGCTCCACGGCGAAGAATCTCGGGAGACGTTCGTGAAGTCGCTTTACTGATGCCTTTGGCTCAGCTCTCCGTGTTATCGGATACTTGGTCTCAATCTGTCTACTCCAAGCACATAGTAGTAACACCAACTAATGAATACTTCCTGGGTTTGGTGCCCTTTTTATATTCCTCGGCAGGAGAAAGTGGCGAAATGCTGGTCTGTCATTGGTAATTTAAAAATACCAATGAAACTTGGTCTTTCTAATTGTCATATGTTTTAAATATGCAATAAATACTTCCTCTTTTTACCTATATATTTCGTATGGTGTAAGAGAAAGCGTATAAAAACTAATATGCAAATAAGTTACGTCTCCGGCTGTATATGATTCTATCCATGACATTATTTATATAAAGCATTTTAAGAATTCCAGTTACAATTAGGTGTGCGTACTAGATTAAATACACAACTGTTTGAACGAAAAATATGCCTTATGTAATTTTATATATTATTGAATTCCCAAAATATTAAATGTTAACTAAAGTATTAACAAAAATCAGGTCTTTAAGTAGTTAAAATTATATTAATGCATACTCGGGCCTCATGGCATGCTTCAGCAAGTATACCCATAAACAAATACTAAAATTTTCATCGAAAATATAAACAAGAATTTTCCTAGAACAATTTTATTAATTTTACAATTAAAGTATCTCCAGGTAGATATATCAGGACTCTATAGGGGTAAGTAAAATATTCCCATTTCAATTTCTTTGAAAATGCTTCTGTCGTTGCACACATAAACGGCGTGCGTTGTCTTAAATAAATGAAATGTAAATCTATTGTTTCCTGCGCGGATATATGATTAAATTAATTTAGACTTAAGTAGATCTTCACATTTTAAATTGTTATGGCGATTAACTGCTAGTTACATTCCAGAAAAATGCAAATAGGAGTTGAAGTACGTGAAAGCGTCAATGTTACATTGTATATCAAAGATATGCGGAGCTCAGTTAGCTGGATCCTCATTATCCTTAGACTTACTTTTGGGAACTTTACGGCGTACCTCGTATGCACAAATGGCCAAGAGATACATATCGCCTGATATCCAAATAGGAGAGAAACAGTTATGGTATTGAGTAATGGTCCGTATAGACACGTGAATTCGTATTTTAAGAACCCACCTTGTAGCTACATTGAGTATTAATAACTCAGCTTATAATATTGCTAAAAGCAATGAAATACTAATTTGCACAATAGCATAATCCGGAGTGCTTTTTATTCATTTCATCATGGTAATCGTCTGAGCCTTCTTTACCAATGAAGCATTCCAAACGACCTGCTAAAAATCCATTTTCATTACCTATATCTAAAATAATAACGTTTTGACCTGCCCCAGATGGACGTTTGATTCCACCTCTATACCCATTAACTTCTTGAATGGTTCCCCTGTAATTATCAAAGCTTTTACGAATTATTGGTGTAAAAATTTCTATCCAGCCAAATTTTTTAAACTGACTTGCGCCGCATCATATTCCATCAGTACAAAATATATTCCAAACTGCGTTTCTGTATCTTCTGATAGTGAGTGTATAAGTAGTCCGCTGGTTGAGCAGCTATACTATTCTTCTCCATAAGCATCGGTTTACTTTCTAGTTTTTTTATAGATAAAGTTCATTTTCTTTACCCATTTGTTTAGCGTAGAAGTACAAACTTGAGGAAAGTCGGGAATGTATTCTTTCATCCTTTGATTCAATTCCTTTATGGTTGGAAATTGTTTTTTGATATAAAAAAGAAATATTTGTTTTCTTATAATGCCTTTCATTAAATCACCAATTTCTATGTTAGACCTACCACTTTTGGGTTTAGCTGCTGTAACACTGCCAGAAACCCTGTGTTCATGTGAAATTTTTTGAACACTGCGTGTGCTAATTCCCAAACATTCCGCTGTAGGTTTTGGTACTTGTTGAAGAATAATATTATTTATGCCAAGGCTTTTTTCCATTTCTAAATACTCTTTAATTCTCAATACAATTTTTCAAATTGTACGGACATGTCTTGAAACATTTTCTTTGAGTTTTAGAAAAAGTAGCACTTTCATTTTACTATACACTGTGTATCAATATGCTCTCTTGCTTAAAATCGGATTTCTTTTATAAACAAACTTAAATCGTTATCACAAGGTCCTTGCGCGGATTTCCTATCTATTAATGTGAAAAATATTTATCAACAAAATCGGTTGGAATTATTGAAACCATCAAAATATGTTTACATTATTACGCAAAGAATAAATTCTTATAACAGAACATGTTTGCTGCTTACCTTCAATGCGGTTAGCTACGAATTAGCACATCGACAGCAGTTATTTTCATCTTTTTCAAAATCTTTCACTTTCAATTACAAGACAGCTTTTAATAATTTGTTAATACCAATTAACTTTTGTTGTTCAAATAATGTTAGTTCATCTTATAAAAAGGTAGATTTTAAATTTCTATTACAAATAACGGATTGTGGCGAATTTACCTTTTTTGTAAAAAATAGAGAAACTACAAGTACTTCCTAAACTGTAATATACACCGCCTCTTTCTCAACGTTTGAGCTATATACTATTCCAATTTTGTTAAATTTTGTTCACCAATAACAAGTCATAAACTTTTTAAAGTAAGCATTCTGAGAACACATGAAATTATTGCACTTTTTTGTAAAGAATGTATAACATTTACGAAATGGCTTAAGGTAACAAAACGAAACTTCTCAGTTATAATAACAAATGATTTATCTATAAGCTGTAAAAACTAGACAAAAATTGCCTCCGCCGTTTTTGAATACACTGGTTTGAAAGTGAACAGCCAATACTTATTATATTAATAGCTGTGTATTCCCTAAACTTTGATAAATTAAACAATAACGGAAAGTTCCGGTTGTTAAACCATTATTTGGGGATTAGTAATTAAACAGCCTTACAGTATGAAATTGAAATAAAAGTTTAATAACATTTACAGAATTAATTGCCAAGGTAGCAAATAAAGCAGTATCAAGTTCATTTCTACGCAGTACATTAAATAAAATCTTATAATCGTTTATTAAATATAAACATTCTTTCTCGTTTTTAATAACATTTACGTGCTATCTGCAGGAAGCAGACAAAACGTCACAGTTATTGGAATAGTGCCTTATCTTTACTTTAAACGGCTTATGTCAAAACTCTTTCTAATAAATAATATAATTCTGTCAAACGTACTTGTTGAAATAATAATCAAAATTAAGTATATATGTAGATACATTTATAGTTTAAAATATGAAGAGACAAATATAATAACGCAATATTCACATAGTTGCGGTTATATGCTAGTATTAATTAACTTTCATATATAGTTGACAATTTTTAAAGTGCTTACAGTTTTATTAGATACTATTTTAAAAATAGGATTGTTTTTCTTGTAGAAATTTAAATGTAAAAATTATATTATACCTAAATACCATCAAAGATATGAGGAACTCGCTCCTTGGCTATCTACAATCTTTCTATTAACTTAGGATTGAAACTTCTTTAAAATCAGCAAACTTTAAACAACCTACGTATATATAACGTCTGAAATACTCATAGACAATTCTTTCTAAAAGAAAGGAGATCAACAAAATTTAATCATATGAAATTTAGATTTGGAATGAGTTTAGCAAATTTTATTAAACATTATTGAAATGTTCAATATGCCAACTGACATCAATGAACTATAAATACCCATTTATGCATACAAACAAATTTAATTAAAGAAATTAAGGTAAATAACTTAGTAAGATACCAAATGCAGAGTGCAATCATCTCTAGATGGGGTTTACTTTAATAACAAATGTAATGTGCACTGTGGAAACTAAAATAATGTCTATCTCAATTTTATATGCTGTTTGTAATCAGATAATTAGAAAATCGTATTAAAGTTTTCAATGAATTGAGTTTCTTACTTTTTAACAATGAATTATTATTAATTTCAAAAGTATTAATAATATGCAGTCTGCCAAAGTTTATGTAAATATTTCTAACTTAAATTCAAAGTAATTGTTATAATGAACCTTCTTGGCACTAGTAAAGCATTGTCTATACAGCATAAATAATTATAGCAATCTCTACTTTCGAAAAAGTACTTAGGAAGTCCTAATTTCAGGATAACGAAAAATAGCCATATTAACATTTGCATTACCCAGTAAATAGTCAAGCGCTAACGGGTAGATAAGGCAGCGCGGCGCACCGTGAGCTTGAACAACTATTCAAGCTCAAATAATATCTGATCTTGATGGCTTGCCAGCCAGCATGCCAACGGCATCTTCATTAACTTTGTCTATTTAAACGTATACGCAGTTTTGGTTCAAAACTCCCCTTATCTTCTCCTTATCGTCTTATTAATCTAACACTTCTTTTGCATTATACTATTTTGCCTAACAGACACCCTGATATAAATCTCATCATACAATTCAATATTTTAGTCTTTCAATTCAAGCAAGCGTCGATATTGGGCTGATATCAGATAAAGTGAAATGTTTCGTAAAATTTTAATATATGTCTGTTTTATTAAATTTCACCGTTCCTCATAATCGACTCAAGTGTGAATACATAATACATGCTATTTGAGACGTTTATTTTAATTTGAATGAAATTGCAAATTAAATATCCGAACTAGTAAAATGATATAACTTAAATAATATTTTCTGTTACTACAGTAAGTTTCTTCATGTTAACAAATAAATTTTAATTCATATTTAAACTAAAACTTTTAATATTCCTTTTACGAATTAACCTCCACACATACTTTTCCCAACTGTTTTAGTTTTATTTTACGCTCCTCTTCCCTACGCATCAAGACCATTTCACGAGCACTTATTATATTAATCAGTGCCTCTTAAATAAAATACAATTCTAATATAACAAATAATAAACAATGTCAAATTATATTAAACAATACTTGACATCTCCTCCGACCTTGAAAGGATCCCTTTCAAATTACCAATTACACTACAAACTCGAATTGTCATCTGATGGTGGAAGAGGGCACACTTCAGACCATGCTCTTTTGATTATTCTATTCTGGGTTTTGACAGGGACTACTCGAACACCTCAATCATTTCCTGGAAATGTCTGCAACACGCGACCAACTTTCAAACATAATGGCGGGGTGCTGTAGTTCATGCCATCTTTTTTCAAATTTCCTTGGTGTTTGTTCCATTTAACTCTCACTTGAAGTTCTATTACATACTCACGCTTCCAACGGGTCCACAGTTGGCGGTGAAGCCGCTGAAGGAACTGAAAGTTTGTCAATCTGTTTAGAGGAATTTCTGTAACATGGGATATGGCAACGGCTCAGTTGTCTTCTTATCAAAAAAAGGACAGGCGTGAGAGCTTGTAAGTCGTTAGGATCAGAGAATAAGAGAACTGATGGTCTAGAATTGATTATTGCTTCAACTTGGGTAAGGATTGTATAAAACAATTCACAGGTTAAGTGAGTTTGACAAATCATGCGTTTCAAATGTCCCTTGACTAACTTAACAATGGCTTCCCACAATCCGCCAAAATGTGCGGCTCTAGGAGGTATAAATTTCCAAGTTACCCCTAAATTTGCTAAAAAATTAGAGATTTGATTTACATTACATTTTAAAAATACTGATAATTCCTTTAGCTCTTTATTTGCTCCTATAAAATTGGTAGCATTATCCGAATGCATAAATTTGGTTTGCCCCTTCTGGCCATAAATCGTTTAATATGCATCCATGAAGATTTCCATACTTAGTGCTGTAACCACCTCCAAATGAATAGCTTTAATACTCAAACCTATAAAGAGACATATGTATGCCTTTTGAAGTTTGCAACAACATCCTATTCGTATTGTAAAATTGCGGTGCAGGAGAAATCTGATTGGCTGGTTCCTACCTTAGGTTTGACCTTAAAACAAACGATGCAAGAGTGAATTAATTTTTGTAAGACTCTTGTTCCGAATATTGGCAAAAACCTCTCCCTTACTGATGATAAGGTATGGTATATACCTGTATGACCTAAACTTTCATGTTAATGTTGGAGTATCAGTTTAGTGATGTATGCTTTTCTTAATACTATTGGGTGTTTTTTCTTAAATTCAAAGTTTGAATATTCAATCCTTCCTCCCACTCTGAGAGTTCCCAAGTCATCAAGGAACGGATTGAGCCTAAAAAGTTTGTTTCCTTTAAAAATTGGTTGTCCACTTTCTAATACTTTGTGTTTTAATTTGAAGCTTTCATTTTGACAGATTTTTTTTAATATATTTATTGACTCATGTAATTCCTTGGCCGATAAAGGGCCAGTCATATGTTTTTCTGGGTTTAGTCTGCAATTAACAATAAATCTTTTCAATGAGCCATCGTTCTTTTTAACCTTGTTATTGAAGGAAATCGTTCAAATGGAAATTTAGTGACGGGTTCTTTTGCGTAAAAAGGCTTTACGACTTTCCTTTTTTCAGGAGGTTCTTCCTTGAAGTCCAATTTTAATTTAGGCCAGTGCTCTTCGTGTTTAGTTAGAAATATGGGTCCCTTCCACCATAATTCATATTTTAGAAGGTCTTGTGGAAATGTACCTCGTGACAAAATGTCGGCGGGATTTCTGTTCGGGCATATGTGTTTCCATTGGTCAGCCTCAGTGAGTGCCTGAATTTGCGACACTCTGTTTCCACATTTCCGGTGTCCTTATCCATTGTAACACAACCATGGAGTCAGACAGGCAAAAAACTTTCATTTATATTGATGGTTAATGCTGATTTGGCTTTTGTTGCTAAGTGCAAGTAGTGTCGCCACACACAGCTCTAATCGTGAAATTGATAACAACTTGACAGCCCCGATCTTGTTTTAGCGATAAGAGGATTAATTTTTATATTTCCTGACGTTGAGATACTGCGTAAGTAGATGCATGCGCCGTGGGCATCTTGAGACGCATCTGCAAACCCATGTATTTGAACTAAGTATGGGTGCTTCTCACACACCACATGACGTGGAATTTTTAATTCATTTAGTTGAGGTGATTGATCACGGAAGTTTGTCTATCTAGTGTGAATCTGTTGTGGCAGAAATTCGTCCCATGTTAATTTTAATAACCACAATGTTTGAATATTAATCTTTGCCAAAATTGTGCATGGTGTTACCAATCCTAAAGGGTTAAATACTTGTGATATTTCGCACAGGATGATTCTTTTTGTAATAGAGTTTGATGACATTGAATTTATTTTAAATTTAAGTAACTCACTTTTGGTTGTCCAGTATGGACCTAATGTGTTTGTATTTTCTGTCTCTCCAAAATCTAATGTTTGCAAATTTGAGTCCGAGTTGAATTTATGCACGATCACTGGACTGTTCGATACCCACTTGTAAAGCGTGAAACAACTTGCTTTAAAGATTTGCTCAACTTCTCGTATTGTTTTTACTAGTTAGTCCAATTGCTCGCTACCGGTGATTAAATTATCGGCATAAAAGTCAGATAATATAGTTTTGTATGCTTTTTGATAGGTTTGCTGATGTTTACGACCTAATTGTCTTAAAAATTTGATTGCAAGTATGTAACAGTGTTAAGTTCATAAGTGTCTATATCATCTTGGTTTCCTTTTTTCCATACTATGCATTGTAGGTACTTTGCTGAGAATTTATGAACGCTTGTCGGTACATTTTTAAAATATCTTCACAATATAACGTATGTATACTGTCGAAAGCGAAGAAGAATATGTAATAAATGATCTTGTAGCGATGGTGCTATGCTTTGGATATCATTGATCGAATATTCAGATCTAGTTTTGGTCGAATCACCGAAGACAGCTCTTAATCTTGTTGTATGACTATTTTTATTGATCACGCCGTGATATGGTAAGTAATTTCTTCGACTATGAGAGGTTTGTTCAACCTTTGACATATGGACAAGGTCTATGTAATTTTCTATGAATTATTTATATTCCTTTGCAAACGATGGGTTTCGAGTAAATCTAGATTCTACGGAATGCGGCCTTTTCTCTGTTTCGTACTTGGACTCGCCTAACAGTGATGACGATTCCTTTAAGGGAATGTTAACTACAAATCGTCCTTCTGGGGTTCGTGTTGTTGTCAAGTTACACGTTTTTTCACAATATTGTTCTTCTTCAGCTAAAATCTTTGACGTAGTTGTTTATTTAGTATTCCAAAATCTCTCTAGCTAATTTTGGAGTGTTATGTCCTTTGCGAAGGAACACTTGATATATGCTGCGTTCTGTGCTGCTTGGATTGAACACGTCATGATTCATCCCAATTGGGTTTTTCGCAGCATTGGTAAATCTTGCTCAAGTATATGCTGACCTATGCTCAGTAACTTCCAAAAGAGTCCTGTTCCAATTATGATATCAATTGGACCAGCTCTATTACAAGTTGGATCTGCTAATCTAATGTGCTCTGGTAATTACACGGAAGTAATGTTAAAGGTTTGATTTGGAATTTCATCACTTAATTTTTCCAAGGTTAAGCATTCAATAGTTGCTTGAAATCCTCATTGTATAACATGCAATTTAATTGTACATTTTTGTTTTATTGGAAGAGCCGTTTGACTTATTCCTACTACACTTCGTTGAATTTCAGATCTTTTTATACCTAATTTTAAATATTTTTCTAGCGTGATAAAATTCGATTGATCACCACTATCTAGAAGCGTGCTACAATTTTGACATTTTCCTTCGCCACCCATAACTTGTACAAATGCGGTTGAGAGCAGCACCTGTGAAGTACAACTAGTAGCAACTTTTGCAGTTGTCTCATCTTCTGACCTTGAGTAAGACTCTATATGGTTTGGATCCTTTATCTGCACCTTTTCTGTTTTTGTGCGGTGTAGCAATGTTATAATGTAATCCACCGCACGTTCTGCAACGACGTGATTTACATTTACTTTATAAATGTCCAGATTTAAAGCAATTAATACATAACGGGTGTTCTTTGACTAAATTGTACCGTGACTTAGGACTATTTTCGTTCGTGAATTATTTACAGTTGTATATTGCAAATGATGCATTTATTATCCATTACTGAGAAAACTTTTGTCTTTATATGTGCAAGTTTAACGTCTTTGCATTTGATTCGTGAATTTAATTCAAGCGATTCTCACATGTCTGTTCTTCTTCTGAGGAATTCTTTTAATTCTTCCTAGGTTGGAGCTGAGCCATCTCTTTTTTCTTCCTATTCTCATGCTGTTAGTTTGTCCAACCTTACCGTAACCATATACATGATCCAAGTATCCCATTGATGAGTTGGTAATTCTAACAATTGTAATGATCTTAAATGTTTAGAAACTTGATCAATGAGACCTCGTAATTCTTCAGCTGATTCTCTTGTTTGCATTGGCAAATTATCTCAAATAATAAAACTTTCCAATAGCTCGAATATTGGGATTATCATGAACTAATGATTGGTAAGTATCCCGGAACTCTAACCATGAATCATATGTTCCTTTGAATTCGGGGCGTTTTATTTGAGGAAGTTTTATACTAACTATATTTATAGGCTCTTTACTTGATGCCTTTGACCTTTTACTGTTAGAACTATACGCAGATTCTACATCTTCGCTTTTATTTGAAGTTAAATATAGATTTGCTGACGCTAATAAGCTATAATACATGGTTTCAAATGTTTCCCGTTCTTTTAACTGATCTTCAAAATCTTCAGGAATTTACTCTATTTCATACTGTATTTCACTTCATTCTTGCCATATTGTATCTACTTTATCATACCTTTCTTGTAACTCAGCTAATTGTGACTCCTTTGTATTTGAATCTACTTCTGAAATAGTTTTCATTGTTTTTGCCAAAAATTTTGAAAATGCAGTTAATTTTGACCTTATTACACCGCGTTTTCTGTTTAGCTAACCAATTTCTGATTTTATTAAAGGGTGAATGGGAAGATTGAATAATACGAAGGGTGGTAACAATATAATGGAAAATTTAGCTTTCACTTACCTAGTATTTTCCAGTATTTTCAATTACAATTGTATAAAGTTGAATTTATTTGCTCGTAAATACTTCTTCCTTCACGATTGACACCATCCAATTTTGAAATGCTTATTTAATTTATTTCCGTTTCAAATATGAACCATTCGCTTATTTATTTTCTGTATAAAATACCGCGATTTATTTACTTGTCCTTGCAACAACTTTTTATGCATATATGTATGTTGTACAATACAGGGTGTTCGGAAAATGCGTCAGGAAACTTTGAGGGCAGATTCTAAACCAAAAAATAATGTGGATAAGTAATTTGTCAAAATGTCGAAATCTCTATGGTTACCAAGATACGGGGGTGCAAAGGGAGAATTTTAACATCTATTTTTTGCTCTAGATATCTTAAAATTTTACCAATTAAGTTTTTACTTGGCACATAAACTAAGTTCGATGGATGAAATAATAGTATGCTAAAAATAATTCTTTTGAATGCCGTTAGAAGGCACTTTACCCAAACTGCAAAATTTATTTTTCTCGTGACTTTTTATTTTGGCACATAATGTAATCAACGATACGTCATTTTAAAAGCAATAAAAAGCTTTAAAAATAACGTACTCTCTATTGGAGTCGATAAGTCTCACCAGTTTGTCACAAATCGGCTTCAAAATTTTCATCAGTTTATATCTTTTTTATTTGCATTCAAAAATCAAGTTGAATCCAATGTTATGAACTTTGACAGCTAATTCTAGTTTAATTACAAGTAGAAATACTAAATTTTTGTATAAACGAAACTAAATTAAAAACGAAGCTTATTCCAAAATGAACCATTATTCAAATACAGAGTACCGTGATATCCATTTCTGTTACGCAAGAGCGAACGAAAATGCAGAACAGGCACGACGATTTTACATAGAAACCTATCCTGATAGAAATGTCCCGCATGCCCAAACCTTTATACATGTTCATAGAAGACTTGATGAGGTAGGGCCATTTAACAACAGTCATCACGATAGAGGTAGACCAAGGTACAGAAGAACTGTAGAGAGGGTAGACAGAATACTTGAACTTGTAGAGGCAAATCCTAGCACAAGCACAAGAAAAATAGCTACCGAAGAAGGCATTGCCTCTTTTACTGTTTGTGAATTTCTGCATTAAGAGCTTCTTTATCCATTTCATGTCCAAAAGTTCAGGCGCTTTATGAGGGTGATTCTCAGTTACGGCTGAATATGTGTAAGAGTATTTTACAAAAATACCAAGACAACAATCAGTTTGTGATATCATATTATTTACAGACGAAGCGGTATTTACACGAGATGGCATTGTTAATTTAGGTAATAGTCATCAATGGGCTTATGGCAATCTACATGCAACTGTAGAAAAGAATCATCAGCGGCGGTTTTCTTTAAATACATGGCCTGGAATTATAGGGGATGAGCTGATAGGACCTCATTTCTTTGATGAATTACTAAATGGAGAAGTTTATTTAAATTTTCTTAGAAATATACTGCCTGGTTTGTTGGAAAACGTTCCTATACAAACAAGGCTGAATATGTTGGTTCTACAAGATTGCGCTCCACCCTATTTTAGTGCGGCAGTACGCAGATATCTTAATGAAACATTTCCTAGTAGGTGGATTGGGCGAAACGAGCTCTTACCTTGGCCATCACACTCGCCAAATATTAATCCTATGGACTACTTTCTCTGGGGCCAGTAAATGACGTAGAAGATTTGCGACAAAGAATAATAAATGGATGCGAATTGATTAAAAATCGACAAGGTATTTTTTTCGTGCGAGAAGAAATTGTTTGAACAAAATTAGAAAATGTATTGAGAGAAATGGAGAATATTTTGAAAATGTGTTGTAATTTTTTTTCATTGTAATGCCTTCCTTTCCCGTTCTACTTGTGTGCAATTTTTTTAACATTATCTTTTATTATTTTATAAATTTTGTTTTTTAAATGAATAAAAATTTTGCAATATTAGGTATTTATTTTTTAAAAGCGTTTAAAGATAAATAATAAAATGTTGAAGCCGATTTGTGACTAACCGGTGAGACTTATCGACTCCAATAAAGAATACATCATTTTTAGAGATTTTTATTGCCTTTAAAATGATTTATTGTTTATTACATAATGTGTCAAAATAAAAAAGTTACGAAAAAAATAAATTTTGCAGTTTGGGTAAAGTGCCTTCTAACGGTATTCAAAAGAATTATTTTTACCCTACAATTATTTCATCTGTCGAGCTTAGTTTATGTGCCAAGTAAAAACTTAACTGGTAAAAGTTTAGGATATCTACAGTAAAAAATAGATGTTAAAATTCTTCTTTGAACCCCCGTATCTTGGTAACCATGGAGATTTCACAAATGACTTATCCACATTATTGTTTGGTGTAGAATTAGCCCTCAAAGTTTCTTGACGCATTTTCCGAACGCCCTGTTTAATGTATCCTGTATTCCTAAGTTTCGGTGACTTGACTGCGGGTTACAAGTGTTTATAATACCGTCGCAACCTTTAGCACTTTAACTTATTGTTAATAATAGGTAATTCTTTTTGCGATAAACAATTTTAATTTTTGAGGATGAAATGCGACTCGCATGACCAATAAATGTTTTATTAAATTGCACCGGTTCCTTATAATCGATTCACACTATTGAAGTGTGAATACATAACACATGCTATTTGAGACGTTTATTTTAATTTTAATGAAATTGAAAATTAAATATCTGAACTAGTAAAATAATATAACTTAAAAAATATGTTTTGTTACTACAGTAAGTTTCTTCATGTTAACAAACAGATTATAATTCATAGTTAAAGTAAAACTTTTAGTATTCGTTTATATAAAATAAATGCAGTGGTAAGTTCAAAATTTTGTAAGTACAATAGGACGAAATAGTTTTGGCTAATAGGAAATACATCCTTACGAATATTTTGTCCATAATTTTTCAACAGCATGCTCTGAGAAACAAATTCTTGTTATACAGTGAGTGCGGAAAGTGATGATACACCTGATAATTTAAGTAAAAATGCTCAAATTTTAATTATATGATTTATTTTTTATTATAAAAAGAAATAAAATAGAAATTGCATTCCTTATATCTAAAATCTTAAAGAATATGAAAGGGATAAATGGTGAATATCTATAATAAAAGATAAAAATACTTAAATTATCATATATTGTGACGAGCGGAAAATCTTGATACACTAAACTGAACGTAACAAACTTAACTCAAAAAATGCAAAATTAATATTTTGTTGGATATCCTTTTGCTTTAATATTCGCTTGCAATCTTCTAGGTGTAGATTGTTCCAACTTGTTTGTAACTGAAGAAGGTATATTTTGCTATTCTTCTAAAAGAACCCTTTTTAAATCGTTTCTGTTAGACATTAGCCGCTTCCATATTTTTTCATCTAAGATATCCCATAAATGTTTGATAGGATTAATATCCAGTGATTGCCGAGATATATGAAGACGTTGAGGTGATTATAGAGTAGTCAAATTTTCGTTTCCATGCAGTATGCTTGGGGTCATTATCTTGCATAAAAATGAAATTGTCTTTTAAACTCTTTAAACTCAGCACTGGCACGTAAATTAGTTTTTAAACATTAATATAAACTATGTGTTCCATAATGCCCTCAATGATATGTAATTTCTCTACACCATAAGCCCTCATAGGGCCCCACATGAAAACTAATCTTCTGCTATTTTTACTGATGGGCATAAATTTTCTTTTTACAGCTCCGCATTCTTCTTTTGCCAAATCATTTGTCCGTAATCCGAATGAACTATCTTATATTTACTCTCATCAATAAATATAATGCGATTCCAACATTCTTGAGATGCTGATATGTACTCTTTAATAAAATTAAATTGAAAACTTCTACTTTGAGGATTGACCCATGATATCCTTCATTTCGCAAATAATTGCTAACTGTAGAATGCCCAACATCTAAATTAAAGTCTTTTTAATACATTCACTAGTTTTGGCATGCTTAATTTAGGGTTTTCTTTGTTCGCGTAAAAGGTAACGGTTTACATGCTTACTTAATTTTGATAAACACCCACTTCTGGATTTATTTTAAAATGAATGTTGATTACCAAACCATTCTAGCACATATTTAATTGTTGAATGAGGCCTTCGACTAATTTTTCCAATTCTATTTAATGATTTACACTGATTATGAAGACGAATTAGAATTCGTCTTTTGGTTTCAATTGTTTTCTTACGTTTTGCATTCATATTGATTAACCTTTCTTTGATACGTGTATGCTTTTTCACGACTGCTTTTGCACAACTTGATGTAATCTATAAAAATTATAAAATTCTACAAACCGGTTGAGGAATCCCCGCTTAAACAGATGATAACTGCAACTGTACGAACACTTTCTGCTCGTGAACAGATATGTATATTTTCGTATGTTTATTTTTCTATACATTTTAGTCATTGTGTCTTTGAGGATTTTAAGTATATGAATTGCACTTTTTCTTTTATTTCTTTTTATAAACAAAATCAAATTATATTAACAAAATTATGAGAAGTTTTGCTAAAACTATCAGATGTATCATCACTTTCTGCACACACTGTATTTATTCTAAATTAACTATCAAAGGACATGTTTGTCTATTTTTAAAAGAAACTTGGTTTACTGTAGAATATATTTTCCCTAAAACCGTTACGAACGTCAAACTTTCATGACCATTTTATATCTTGTAGTTTGATCATTGTCTAAGCAGATAAGTAAAATGTATATTAAACCATAGAAACAAAAACTAAAGTAACTGGAAAGGTGTCTATTGAATATTCATGTGAAGCCAAATTCTTCATAGGTTATCCTTTCTCACTCTTATCTACGTAACTCACATTATAGATATTTCATAATGAAACATTTTTAATTGAATTTATTAGGTAAAAATAATCATTTATACAGGGTGGTCCAAAAGTAATAGTTCACAGAGAAACCTTCGATTCTTGACATAAAAATATTATTTTTTAACCAAACTTACCTTTGTCTAAAAATGGTTAGTTAAAAAGATACAAGGCGTTAATGTTTGAATTTTTACTTTCATTTTCAGCCATAACAGTAAAATTGGCAATCAATGGTTTTTTACATGAGAAATTGATGATACCTATTTTACTACAACTTATACGGGGTGTTCTCTTCTTGGTTTGTTAGTTGTTATAGTCAGTTTAATTTTTAGTAATGAACATTTTTGGGAGCACCAAGTTTTAATTTATGCAAGTACTAGGTATGGGGACGATATGGGCGCCCCCCTTCACTTTTATTTCGGCAGGCTGAAGCCCCGCCCCTCCACCTGAGATCGAAGGCTTCCGAAGGCGCTCGGGAGCCTGCACCTGCAGACGTGGTCTAGCACTTAAGGTGTC
>JAHWXV010771787.1:0-12315 GCA_024586415.1 Phrixothrix hirtus | reverse complement strand
GTCTTATGTTTCTAATGTTCGTTATTAAACTACGATTGTCTTTACTAAATTCAGGTAACCTATGACGAGCCTTATTCTTTCGTGATTACGACTGTATATGATTATTGTGTGCAGAGGTATCATCTTTTTGAAAGAACATATTTTGTAAAGTAGCAAGTGGAGGTTCCATATTTTGGTCAGCTACTGTTTGAAAAGGTTTAAAGATCTTGCAGAATATAAATTTTTGTTATGCAAAAATGGTCCAATGATGTGAGTGGTAACAATAGCTACCCCACATTAAATCTTTATTTGATTTAATATCTCACGCTACGAATTAATCCTGGATTTTCAATTGAACCAGAAAACATAAGTTTTGCGATTGAATAATCTGCAGTTGGTGAACCACTTTCGTCGGACCATAGAATTTTTATTGTAACATACGGGATTCCGTTATTTTTTCTGATAGACCAGTGACAAAATTCGATTCTTCTTATTCTATCATCATCTTGAAGCTCTTAGTAAGATCTTTCACGACAGAAATGTCATTTGGACATTTTAAAATACTACTAGTGGTTAATCGAAAAATGTCCATAGTCCCTTCAATATCGCGTAACGAAGTACATATTTTCATATTTATTCCTTTTCGGCTTAACGAAACTGTTGTTGTTTATTAAATTATTATGTAATCGCCGAAACATTTTATTACCTTCCAGATATTTCTGTGGCTATCTCGTTCTTCCTTCGATATCATATTTATCACTATTTGAAAAACGATTCATTTCAAACTAGCGATTCACTAACTTGTTTTACCTCAGGAAAGATATAAAACTATTAATCATCGTTTAATTAATAGAAAACAGTCGTTGCAATTGTTTAATGAAGAAATATACTATTTTTTGAGTGCACCGAATCAAGCACTACTACGGTTAAATTTCAATTTTTTATTTGCGAGTACATATTGTAAGCTGGTGACATATGGGACAGTTGAACTCTGAGTTATTTGCTTTTATTAACATTGCAACCGAATCAAATAAAGATTTTATCATAATTAATCTTAGTTGTAATATTGAAATTTAGTTGAACATTGAATGTGATATGAAATATTAAACAATTTAAAGATTTTACAAAGGAGAGTATTAAATAAATCTGACGGCGTCGCTAGAAAGATTGGGTTCAACACCATCAAAACGGGAAAAAGAATACGTATTGTGACCTGGTGACATATGGGACAGTTGAATTGTAAGTTACTTGCTTTTATTAACATTGTAACAGAATCAAATAAATCGTTTATCATAATAAAATAATCTTGGTTTGTAATATTGAAATTTATTGAAACAGTGTTACCTATTGAATGTGGTATGATATAGTAAACAGTTTAGAATTAGAAATTATCGGAGTTTAACTTATGTAAAATTAGTGCTAGGATTAAAGGGTTCTGATAAATATTTCACACTAGAATGGAGAAAAGAAATTATGTGGAATGGTATTTTTCATTTTGATTTTGAACGTTATAAAATCATATTTCACACAATTCATTTTAACTGGTAAACATTCTTAAAGCAATTTAATTTATAAAGGTATGTTAATGCAATCCATAAATAATTTGAAAATTGTGTAGTAGTAGTTTATACAAAACCAAATTCGAAAGACGGTGAAGTTTTTTTTGGTACAAAAACGAAAACCGCTAAGAGTTCCTTATCATTAAAATTAAGGTGATTTAAAGGAAATTATTTAAAAACAAATCTATTTTAGTAAACAATAAGCCTGAACATCATTTTTCGTCGGTCAAAAATTTTAGCTGGACTAACTTCCATAATTTGCAAATATTAATTCATTTTTGATAAAATGTCAACGAATATGAATCGTAATTTAAAAATTTCTTTTCTTTGATATTCTGTCATTGAAATTACCCGGCGAGGTAAACTTGAATAATTACTCCCAATTCCGCTTGTTTATTATTGGAAGTTCGATCTTTGATTGATGTTGGTGAAATTTTAACTAAACTTTAAATTTGGACACAATCTGCTTTCAGAAGATATGTATTGATTTTAAGTGTGAGAGGCTTTCATTATACATTTTGTCTGTGTAACAAAAAGTAATTGCCTGCAGACGTTAACAAAATTGGCAGAATTCAGCTATTACAAACACTAAAAAATCGAATAAATACATTAAATGATGTGTGAGTATAATTTTTGTCTGTATTTTTCATTAGAAAACTGATATTGATTTTGATTACCAAAACGCAAAATGTATTTTACAGTAATATTAATAATTCTTCTTGATAGGGTACCTACGATAGCACCTATATAATTTAGTGAACTAATACCATTTATGTAAACCTATTTTGCACGTAATTTAAAAAACAAATTAATTTTATTACAATAGAGCTATAATTAAAATAGATTCATCATCCAATCAAGGTATTAAATGTGGCAGAATTTTAGCTTCTATTTAGATTGATAACAACTAAACTAATTAATACATGAACACTAAGTGCTACATTTAATATTAAATCTTTTATAAATTTTCTAAATTTATAATTTTTTACTTTTTCAAGCAACGTAATTAATTTTCAGATAGAAGAATTTTAGGTATTTTAATTTTTTAACTTCTCAAAGGTTCGTTTCAGATTTCAATAATCTAGGGATGATCGTGTGAACAAGTTTCCCTTTGTTCTTTATTTTGGGTTAACCCTCATTGATTTTAAGAGGTCAAAAGGATGATACGGTACTCATATTGGCGTTTTGAGGATATTTAGTCTAAAATAATTTTGCACTTATTGGATATTCCTTAAAATCAAATCTGTCATACATTTTTGTACAATAAGCTGGGTTTGATTCAATTGATTTAGTTTAGAAATATAAAGACACTGATATTTCGCGAGCTGTTTTATACAATAAAATAATATTGATATAGCTTTAAAGCAAAATAAATAACTGATTAATCGAAAATATCTGTATTTATTGAGGAAAATAGGCTGAAAAACATATCAGATCTCGAACTATTGTATTTTCTCCACATTTATAAGAAAACTATGGATATTTTATTAAATTTATTTTAGAAGGAAGCAAGTTAGACTAAAATTATTCACACTTATTAGATTTTTAAAAGATGATGAATTATAAATAAGGGTAGAAATATTTTGTGACCTTGATAATTTTTTTACTGTTCTAGATAATTTTTGTTCTTATCTATGCTCACAAATTTAGATTTTGGTATCAAAAGCATGTTTTTGTCATTTTAAACGAATTTTGTAGCTAAAACTTATTCCATCTGGCGATATTTTTATTTATTATTGATAAAATACTCTCATTTCAAATTTCAGTAAGTTCATATATCTAAATACATAAAATTTTTCTTAAAGTTAGTGATGAAATTGTTTAATTAAGTGCTGTTAATGTGCTGTGTTTATTTAGCTATAGTTGGGATCGAATTTTTAATCTCTAGTTAAATTTATCTGCTAAGTAATTACCTTGGTTACTATTGTATTAACGATGGTTTGCATAGCAGACATCGATAAGATAAATTTAACTGGAGTGGACTTTCTTAAACAAAACTTCTATTTGAGTTCAATAATATTTCAGTATATTAGAACAAATTACAGTATTAAAAAGTCTTTTAAAAATTTGTTATTCAAATTAATAAAATTAATGAGATTTTTTATAAAATGAGGGAATTTCTAATGTTTAGTTTAATTTGAAATCATAAAAATCGTGGTATTACTATAAAACTTAATGCTATGTAGATTTATTTTAAACTTTGTGGCTTCTCGTGAAAATAAAATAAGCGTTATTACTTTAATGAGGTCATGCGTATATGAATATATAAATGCACCTAGGTTTATATTAAATAGAGAAAGAGGTAAATTTGTTATGAATAAAAGTAAAAGCGATTATGAAAACATTAAAATTAAACAAAAAATCGCATCATGTGATTCTTGATCTTCAAGGTTCAGTTGGTCTAAAGCTTCTGAAATGGGTCATTGTTAAGTCAATTATCCCGTTTTTATATCAAATAGTAGAGTTTATCGGAAACTTTTGAAATATATTGTGTCATGTCGCACCAAATTTTTTTTAAAATTTAATTTAATTTAATTTTGGTACAGTATAAAGAAGTAAAAGTTGATTGCATCTTTTTAAGTTATGTGTAGGAACGCGTAGAGGGCGGTTGGTTTTCTTACGGTGCACGAAAGCTAGATAAACTAATTTCGGCTAGGTATATATTAAACAAAGACAGGATATAATTTTGTAAAGTAGACATAAGCTTCGTTTTATAAGAAATCGCATAAAAAGGCCAAGACAGATGGAATTTGGCAGTAAATGACTGATCAGTAAAGTTGCCTGAGTTATTAAGTACATGTTGACAAGTGAAGGTTTATCCGTTTTAAATATAATCCAATGCAAAGTTTATGATTTGAAGCAAAATGCAATATCCGTGTTCTGTATTTCCTAATAGTTAATTTTGGATTCGCAACGTTGAAAATGATAGTTGATAGCTTTCCAAATTTACCTAATGGAAACCTAGGGCTAAACATTTAGTTAGCTTGAGACAATTATTTCAGAGTTGAAATATTATAGGTTCTTGAATTCTATTTCAATTAACAGCTCACTATAATAAGTATCCCGTTTACACAAAAATATATCATGCTATTAAAGCGCATATTCAAAACGTTTCTTTGAACTTGACCGAATTGATAAACATTTAAGCAGCCGAAAAGTTTTTGTTAGATAATTAAGCAGAACTTTTACAATTGATACTTGAATAACAAAACAATTTGTTTTTATATTGAAAACTTTTGTTTTTAGATTTTAATAATATTTAAGACATTTTATGACGGACGAAAGTATAAAGTGCAGCGTTTAAGGAAAGCAATTTATTAATAAGCACAGTGTTAGACACCGAAATTAATAATTCAATAATAACGTTTTTCTAAAATTTGAAATTTAAATAAGCTACCATTTAATTTAAATTTTTAAATAATTTGCTGTAATATAAAATAACCAGTAATATTAAGCTAAACTAAGTTTTCTCAGGCTATAAAAATAAATATTTTTACAAGTTTCAAAATGCTTTGTAATACACCGATCGTGAGTAATTTAAATAAGTGTAAAAAAATAAAACTTCAAAGCAATGGTATGTAGAATGAAATTATGCAAGGAACCATTTTACATAGAAATTTTCGGGGTAAAGACGCCGTTAAGTAGAGAAGGTACTGTTTGCCGACGTCATAAAAAAATAACCAGGGTTGAAGCATTGAAGCGCTAAGGAAAAAAACCGTGATTAGAACGGAAATTTAACATTTTCCACCTCGCGTACGAAACCACGAATTTGAAATTTGGAAGATGCCCATTGAGTAATAGAAAATATCGGAATGGAATGTTTGAATGTTATAAAAAGTCAGAAAATGCAATAAGCGTCATCTTTTCTTATGCAAGAATTTACGATGTTGCATTAATTAAGCGAACTAGCCGAGTTTGGATCCGTTGAAGTTAGAAACGTAAATTCCAATTCCAATTGTCGCACGCATTGAAGAACGTGTCATTAAAAAACTTTGAAGTTAGACAAGTTCAATGTAAGTGTAATTTTTCTAATATAAAACAGGAAAATAAATTCAACATTCAAACTCGCAACCGTAAAAAAGTACCGCTAGTTTGAATGGGATATTTAAAGGGAAGTAATTCCTTTTAAGACAGACTACCTGGAACATAATAGTCTTAAGAAAGCCTAATTATTTTAAAGCGAAAATAATGTAAACTCAACTTAATCTGTAAGTGTATTTATCAAATCGTTTTATAAACTTAAATAACAAATAAAATCAAAGGTGATTCTTGCATGTTAATTTAACTTTTAACTTTTGCTTTAATTCGATTAAGCACTTTTAAAGAACCAAAACTTCTTTCTCGAATGCAAAAAATAACATTGTATTAAATACTTGTTTACAGTCTGTTATAACAATTTGTATAGAGAAGTAACCGAAGGGAGGTAGTGAATATTCATTGTTTTCTTTAAGATTTATGTGCATTAGGTTTAAATGAAAATATTGTTTATTTAAAATTTATTCATTTGATTTTTATTAAATAAACGTATATAGCGTAAAGCTTATGTTTCTTACTTGGTGAAATATAACAAAGGCGTCAATCATATAATATTGGTGAGATCGATGAGGTCTAACGTAACTATTTGAATAGAAAGATTATACTAATTTTCTCTTTCGGTAAATAAGGATTGTAAAAATTAAAGTTTGTTATTTAATTGATAAAGATCAGTTCGAACTAGTTTACCTACCTCAATCCTAAAACCAAACAAAAATTATGTAAATTAATAATGTAATAAAGCAATTTATTAAAATTGTTTAACAGCAGCCAACGAGTAGACAACAACAGTATGAAAAGAACATTACCTTTTTTAATGGAAAAAAATTATAACTATGTTTAATTTTAGTAAATTGTTTAGGGAAGATATACTAAAGAGATTTTAAATATTATAAAGCTACTAAATTAAATATTACCGATTTAAATAAATATTTTAAAATTAAAATATTATGCAAGATTGACTATTATAAGGTTACTAATTTTTACTTTCAACATTAGCTTAATATGTGTTTCTTTATGTTTTGTAACTACTGTTTTGTTGATTCCCAAATTTTTAAATTGTAACTTAGGTTTTTTACATTTTTATATATTCAAAAACTTACTTTTTTACATTAAAGATTTTGTCTGGATTGCTTAGGGTTATCCTCCAGTGCTTATTTAACATAATTCACCACGCCGTCTAACAGATTTATGACAGATTGCCTTGTTTCGCATGTCGAATAGTAAAGAAACAATTTAAATGGACTTGTGTACGATTTAAAAAATAAGTAATTGTGCTTCTTGTAAAACATCATTGGCTCCCTGGTCTCCTGGTTGGATAACTATGCTTAGTGTGTACCACGATCGTGGTTTGCCGCTTTCTAACGGCGTGATCTATCCTAAATAACAGGGACAGCTTTCGAAAGGTACTTACGACTGGATCAGGCCACCCCACTTGCCTTGTCACACAACTTTTGTTGAAGAGTTACCGGTGTGCCGATTCGGAATGACGTACTTAGACGGCTACAAGCACCTTTGAAGCCACCTGTCATGAAGGTACTTAATCACTTGGCCTGTAAGTTATCGGATCATTAAGAGTTTTTGCGTACTTATCCATGGAAGATTAACCATTGGTTGCTACTGTGAACTACGACGAAATTAGCAAAGTAGTCACTCAATGTAGGATATAACATAGCAAATTCATTTTGATTTATTGTCATGAAATTTGTTAAGAATTCTCTAAATGTATACAGGGTGTTGAAAATTGTTGTTAAATATTTTATTCACTTATAGTGCTTATTGAGATAAACAAAAAATCTTAAGCACCTTTATGCTACAACATATTCGAATAGCGTTTTTCCAAGTGACAAAATGTTTACAAGGATTCATCAACGTCTTTCCGAAACTGGTACAATTAGAAAAAACAATTACAATACTGGTCAACCTAAATCAGCTACTACTCCTGTAAATGAAGTAAATGTTTTAAGAATGGTTGACGAAAATCCAGGTATTAGCACACGAAAACCTTCTATTCAAACAGTCATCAATAATTTCTTGGTTTGGAGAATATTATATGAGGATCTGCTCCATCCATATCATATTGAACCAGTAGAAACACTTTAGAACTCCTAATTATGATGCACGAACAGAATTCTGTCGATGGATTTTAATGAATCTTGTAGAAATTGCTAATTTGGTAATTCATATTTTATTCAGCGATAAAGCCGGTATTGTGAGAGATAGTATAGTAAATTTTTACAACAATCATAGTTGGACGGATGAAAATCTTCACCAAGTTGTTCAGTATCGGTATCAAGAGCGGTTTTCTTTAAACGTTTTGTTGGATATTTTAAGTGATCGCCTGATTGGACAAATATTATTTCCTAACCGCTTAAATGCGGAAGTGTACTTCAACTTTTTGCGAAACGAATTACCTAAATTATTAGAAGATGTACCTCTTGCTGATAGAATGTAGTTATGTTGTATGAAAATTTCAATAATCAATGGATAAGAAGAGGGTGCCCTGTCGCATGGTCGGCAAGGTCTTCTGACTTGAGCCCGTTACATTTTTTTGTATACTCTCAACCAATTAATATATTAGACGAGCTGAGGCGGAAGATAGAAATGCTTGTGAAGAAATACGTACGACTCCGGAAATTTTCGTCGTTTTACTTTTTTTTTTCAATTAAATAAATTAAAAATCTGCTATACCTTTGAAATAGTTGAGTTGCGGACCTATATTGAATAAGATGTTTTTGTTTATCTCAATTAGCTCTATAAGTGGGTAAAATATTAAACAATAAATTTTAACACCCTGTATAATTAGATGCCAGTGATCTATCTCCAATAATTAAACTTAATTCAAGTCAGAGTTTTAGATTATTTAGGGATTTATTAAAAAACATCATTTATTTATAGCTAAGCTTTACTTTTATCTATTAAATTGTTGCAGAAATTTGGTGTAAAACAGAAATTCTATGGCTGCTTATTTTATTTCGAATTTTGATTAATCCATAGTTTTATATAATCACTTGCGCAGAACCAGTTCTAATAACTGATTCAACTAAATCCAGAACTACGTGAAATCTAAAATTTTACCAAATTATTTAACTGCAATTAATTGAACTCCTGTTAAACATGAATAGAATTGCTCTTCCCCATATTTAGAATTTTGAAGTGTAAACAATTAATTCAAATAAATGCAGTCTTAAGGGTATTTAGTCAAAATTTTTAAAATCTTGCTATAAACTTGATTTCAAAGTATTATCACATACACATAAAAACAATTGAAAACTCAAAATATTAATTTCCAATTTTGGATAGTTTAGCCAAAAATATTCACTTTTTAGTTCAACTTTCTTTCGTAATCATTGCAAAAACTACGTGTCCAAAATTATACAACTTTGGCATATAGAAGACGATTAATGTTGTACTCACGGTGATATATTTTTTTAGAGTTGGAATCGTGATTTTGGTGTGATTAAATAACAAAAGTAGGTAGAATTTTGTCAAAACAAGCTCCTTAATAAATTGGTATTTAAGATCGAGATGTTGAATAAATTAAATATACCACATTGTTATGCATTTAATTAGGATTAATTTAGTGTATAATACATTACCTTTTGTATCATATATCTTTCGTTAATTAGGACAGTTTGAAACAAAACAAATCTTAAGTTTCATTTGCCATTTGATACGAACTTTTCCTCTTGAACCCGGCCAATAAGAAACAGAAAAGCGAAGAGGGGTAAATTATAGTTTACTAGTTTTACCGTGTGTTTACAAAATAATGAGTAAGCCTTATTTCTTAATTGGTATAAAGCATTCATTAATTTTGAAGTTTTCGTGGTATTTATAAAATATCCATGTAACGTGAGGCAAATTTTCGGTTATGAAATGCACGAATAATAATGTTTCTGTCCTATGAGACAAACGTATATGGATAACTAATTGTATCTCTAAACGTCATTTTAGGACCCTATATTTAAGACACACAAACATACATAAGAGTTTGCCAACCGTAATAATAACTTTTTAGTCATAGCCATAGCCACCCAGCACTGATAGTCCCACTAGGGCGAAACCATTGGTCTGCTGGTGCTATGTCACGCTGGTTGAAAATGCAAACTTTTATATTTTTGCCTATTTAGTTAGGTTAAAAATCTTTTGGTTAGAAGCCTTAGAATTGTTCATATTACACGGCTTTTCACTTGTGCCGAATTAATTTTTTAAAATTCGTGCCAATTTTAGGAGGAATCCTCTATTCTATTTTATTTATATTAAAATACCTCCTAATATAAACAATAGATGGCTCTGCCATTATTTGTCAACTTTTTAAGTTTTTCATTTGGCTTTATGTATTTGATTTATATACACGCTTAGGAACAAAAACGTCTAGATTATATTAGCCTACTGGTAAACTCCTTAAAATAGAGTTTGGTCGTAATTGATTCCAGTAATCAATTCCACAGTTATTCAATTTTTTAAAATAATTTTTTAAAATCTTTACAATTTCAAATAAATAAAATAATTACTTGTTAACAAACAATTATTAGAATAATTATTCTGGTTTTTCTATTCATTTTTATCTGTATTTCCTTAGAATTTAATATCAATATTATAAATTAAGCATTTTTTCAACCATAGGATATTATTTTTCTTATTTCAAATTCATGAGATAGACACATTTTTTTCCTCGAACTACTGGTGTCTCATCAAGTTGACGCCTTGCGAAAGATTAATACGTATTCGCCATGCGTTTACTAGACCATAAACTTCTTCACTTTGGTCAATTTCGAAAATTAACCGCCCCGTACCGGTCAAAATGTTTCATTTGTCATAAAAAGTTTCGTGAAAAAGTAAAAAAGAAACAGGAGCAGTACGGCGCAGCAGTTTAATTTTCGAAAACGTTTTTTGAAAGAAAAATAAAAACTGGGAGAGGCATATAAAATATTTAGTAAGTTATATTTTTGAATTTGTGCAGAAGTTCTCGTGTTAAAAGTGTTGTAACTGTATGCACAAAGATTGACGGGAAAACCTAATTTTCAATTTCTTCTACAATTTAACGTGTTTATGGAACAAGGTTATAAACGTCTTTCGAAAATTCGCAGTGCGTAATGAAAATCCATTGTGCATTTATTCATTAAAATGCAATTTTTATGAATGTAAGAAGTATTATTGCGAAAATATTTCAAGAGCATCTTCCGAAATTTAGATTCAAGGAATAGTTCTAATCATAATTTTAAAACTCGCAATAGTAAGTCTATTATGCCAGAGTTGCATTAGTTAAAGGTCAACTAAATTCTAAACTTTATAGAAGAATTTGTACAAGAATAAATTGTTCTATAACAGTTGGAATCCAAAGTTGTATACCTACTATAATAGAAATTTTCAAGAGCGAGCGCCTAAAGTAAACAAACACATGAACGTAATTTGAAACCTTTACGTGCATTTGGAAGTGGAGAAATGTAAGCTTGGTTTGATTTCCCCTTAAAACTGATGCGAATAATTTCTACAGTAGTGCCATCTCTTTGATTACAGTTTTGTACAATTTGGACTAAACATGATTAAATGTAATTTTGAAATCATTTGTTGTGTTTAAATAAAACCTTAAAATATTTGTAGACTGCAGAGTTCGCTTTTGTAATCGTAACATCTTTCAATTTTTGTACTCTGTTCAAAGTTCAATTCTTTCGTACCTTGAAAATTATGTATATGGTTAAGATTAAGTTTGTTTGAATTTACGAGGTACTCTCAAAATACATATATGATTTACATAATTGATACAGTTACATTTATCATTATTTTGATACCTTTTATGATATGAAAAGGTAAATGTACATGGGTTTCACAATTAATTTAAAGTTGACGTCTTAAATTTTAAACGTATTGACACAGATATATTTTGTTTTGTTATAAGCACTTGATGTACCTTAAAATTTGTTATTATTTAGCCTTTTGTGAAATTTATGTATTAGATACCGAATATTTCACCTTACAGGTTGTGTCCTATTAAAGTGAATTTAGAAACTACTTATTTGTTACTGATTAGTAATCTAGCAATCTACGATTTATTTTCGTCAATTTGATACGCAAACTGTACATTTCTATGGCCTTCATTTTCGAGTTACGAAGATCGTACTAAATACTTTAAGAAGCAATGGAATTAATGGGACAATCGATAATGTGGCGCCTCATCTTTTGATCCTGCACTCGATAACTTTACTGACAAATTAGCGAACCACGCTACTCTCCGAACTTCATTGCATGAGCTAGTCCGGACGAAGTTCTTTAAATTTGCAAAATTAAATTTTATAAACGCATTCTCATTTTAAAAAATTTTATGTAACCTTTTATTGAATAATTAATGGCAGAGTTTTGTCTAAGCAACGCTTAACACGTTCAGCTCCAGCATTCTACTAATACGTGAGTCATGTGCCATTTGTGTTTTCAAAAGTAATTTCAATAATCAGAAAATTTCAATAAATCGAGTAGTCTATGTTGGTCTTTTTAGGTGTTTGAAAGTCAAAATGTCAAAAAAAACCAACGCGCTACGCGCGTTGGCGGCATATAACATCCAAGTATGGCTGTATGCCGCCAACGCGCTTAGCGCATTTCACTTTGAATTGTGATTATAGTTTTTTATTGCAAATTCAATAACATTTCAAATACAAATATGTAACATTTTCAAACAAAATTCACACATACAAGTAATAAACAAAAGTAAAATGTAAGATTATACAAAATAAAGTAACTAAATAACACA
>JAHWXV010771545.1:0-10208 GCA_024586415.1 Phrixothrix hirtus | reverse complement strand
GAAATTGTATATTTAAGTTTTTTATCTTCTACACATGATACGTCAAGAATTTAGCTAAAATCGAATGACCGGAAGTGTCACTTTATTCTTGCGATTTTCAAGTTTTTTTGCGATTTTCTCGAAAACAGCTATAACTTTTATTTTCAAATGTGCTACGGTTATTATGTATCCAATGCCCTTTTACGTGAATTTAACAGTTTTTCTGAAAAAATGCGTTGAACCAATTTATCAGAGAAAATTTGCGGAGTTAAGCAGCCTTTCGCCTATCCAGTAACTTGGATGGGTGGCCGTTACAATTATTGTTTCCAAAATAAACATAGACAATAATCTAATCATTTGTGGACACGATTATTGTCATATCTATGTGCGAAAGAGAAAGTCGTGTGTTGTTTCACATCAGATTTTTAACCAACAATTTAATTGAAATACACAACAAAAAAAAATTATATAAAATTCTCGATGTGAATACTGCCACTCACCATTCTTATTTTACTTTCTCTTACCTATAGGAACTATAGTATAAAGAAAGTAGTTTTAGAACAAAATTTTCGATGTCCAAATTTTAGTGGAAATACGTTTTTGCGTCCCTTGAATCCGAAAATCATGTTTTCAAAAATTGGTCTGTTTGTATAAACAGGGTATCTTGAAACCAAAGAGTCCTAGCTAACAAAATTTTATATTTGAGTTTGTACCCTTCTTCACACGTGACTACAACAACTGCACTAAAATTCAATAACCGAAAGTGCCACTTTGTTCTTGTCATTTTTTGTTTTTTCGCGATTTTCTCGAAATCGGCTCTAACGATTGTTTTAAAAATTGACTGTGTTTCTTAGGTCCAGTATTTCAATACTAGCTTGAGCTTTAGTTTACTTAAACCTTGCTCTGTGTCCATCAAAACCATTGTAGTAATAATCCTTTCCATAGCAACTAAGTATCGCTTAAGTATGCTGAAGCTTAATCTGCAATTGAAATTCCGGGCCTTAGACATTTAATGACCTTTCATTTGGTTAAGACAGTTTTTCAGAAAATTTTCCGTAAAACAAGTAACCGGAAGTATCTTTACCATTAACTATGAAATTGAAAGTCCTAAAGAAATGAAAATTTATATTTGAGATCCTAACTACATTTTTATGCTAAATCAAGAATTTTGTCAAAATCTAATAACCGGAAGTACAGCTTTATTTCTGTTATTTTCCGAATTTTTCATTTTTCACGATTTTATCGAAATCGGCACTAACGAGTTTTTTAAAACTTATTAAATTTCTTGGTCATTTAATGACCTTTCATATAGTTTAGGCTGTTTCTTAGAAACTTTTCCATAAATTGAGTAACCGGAAGTACCTTCACCGTTAACTCTAAATAAAATAATTATGAAAGTAAAAGTCCTAACTGAATAAAAATTTATATTTGTGATCATAACTGCATTTGTATGCCAAATCAAGAATTTGGTCAAAATTGAATAAATGGAAGTTCTACTTTATTTCTGCCATTTTTAGATATTTTCAGAATTTTCGTTTTTCCCGATTTTCATGAAATCGGCTATAACTGTTTTTTTAAAACTTAGTACATTTCTTAGCTACTTCATTCCGTTTTATATGAATCAAGATGTTTCTCGAATTTTTTTGAAAATCGAGTAATCGGAAGTACTTAGTGTATTAATTGTGAACAACATATCTCAAAACCAAATATTATATATGAATGAAATTGTGTATTTAAGTGTTTTATCTTCTGCACATGAGACGTCAAGAATTTAGTTAAAATCTAATCACCGGAAGTGCCACTTTATTCTTGTTATTTTTAAGTTTTTTTGCGATTTTCTCGAAAGCTGCGATAATATTTTCTTTAAAATGCGCTACGGTTATTATGTATTTAATGTCCCATTACGTGAACTTAACAGTTAGTCTGAAAAAATGCGTTGAAGCTAGTTAACAGAAAAAATTTCCGGCGTTAAGCAGCTTTTCGCCTGTCCTGTAACTTGGATGCGTGACCGTTACAATTATCGTTTCCAAAATAAACGTAAACAATAATTTAGTCATTTGTGGGTACTATTGGCATATCCATGTGCGTAAGAGAAAGTCGTGTGTTATTTCATACTAGATTTTTAAACGTATTTCTGAAGCATGGTTCCAGTAAAAATGTTTTTGTTTAGCCGCAAGCTTTTTGACCTCAATATTTCAAATTGATGTTAATCTGACAGAACAAAAATTACACTTAACAACATGCCTATAAAAATCCATGCATTCTGCCGATCATATTTTTGATTACTTTCTTGGTATAACATAAATAAATTACTGGATAAATTGATCGTATCACCGAAAAAGTTCGTGAAACTAAACGTTTTATATTATTTTATGGATTTTAGGGCTTCGAAATGAAGATGTTCAAACATAATTTTAATAGTGTACCACAACATTGACCGAATCTTTCGAGTAACGCATTTTTAAAACTACCTTCCCGTTCCTCTTGGAGGGCCATGTTCAAGTCTTAAAGCTATGTGACAATGTTCACGATCTTGGAGACGTCTTTTTACTATATCCCATACATGATCGACAGAATTAATATCAGAACTTCTAGCTGGAAGACCCAAAATATCAATGCAAACTTCTGCAAAACATTCTTCGATGACGCTAGAAACGTGAGCTGTTTTTTAAAAAGAGGAATTCTTGTTCGATAAAGGGCGTAAAATGTCCATCACGTGTTTTGGAAATTTATGATATGTCTCCTCGTACCATTATGAAGCCTCATCTAAATGCGGCATGTAAAACCATGTAGCGTTCTAAATAACGCTTTCATCTGCATCTTTATACCCTTTAAGCTAGACGAGACTTATTTGTATAAAGAATCTGTCACCATACTTTCATTTCCTAGCTCGTTTATGAGTTCTGGCGAGAAGTTTTGTAGCCGGTCGTCTGGTAGCCTTTTACTTTTCTTTGACCTTCTTTTGATATTCCGTGCTATTTGTAGTTCATCGCTAAGGTGATTCCTGGTTTAAAAATAATCCTTGAATGTCCTTTCACGCTTCTTTTATTCTTTCCGGTTTTTTTGAATCGTTTTGATGCCGAGGCCATCTGCAATATTTTTCTAGATAAACCCTAAATCATACATGAAGGCTTTGCAATAATTATTGTTTTAGTTCATGTTCTTAATTTTTTCCAATTTTACGAAACAACCAGATACCGGTGTTAAATTTCATTTTTGTTAGGTATGACGACAGACTAATACAGTTTGCATAATTTAGATTTTTTCCTGCACTCTATGCAATTATTTAAGTTTTGTGTTGCAATAACGAATATCTTCAAATAAGTTTTGTATGACAATCTTTTCAAAAATAAAGATCATGAATATATTCAAATAGAAGAAAATTTATTTTCCACGCGAAATTTGTGTTGAAATTAAGTTGTCTAAAAGAAAAGTTAAAAATAAATATTAACACGCTTAAATATTCTTACCCCGCAATTTTTAACCTGCAACTTTACTATCTCTCTGACCTTAAAGTGCGCATTTTGCTGCAAAAAAGGTGACACGTCAAAGTTCAGAGAAAAAGCACTAGAAGCACAGTAACTCAACTTGTTAACCAAGCCAGAGGTGAAACTTCTAGCAATGAGGCTAAAGAACGCGTTCGGATATTTATATTGGAATTGCAGATGACTGCCCAGGAGGGGGGTGTTTCGTAAATTCTTACACATGAATGCTTAACTGTTACTTTTGACTATATAGAGATGTCTAGAAAAGGAATTATCACCCCTAAAGGGGTGTTATTTCTCTCACATTCTGTTCTGATGATGATCTTTGCAAATGTGGACGAAACATTGGCCTTTGTTTATCTCCTTAGTTGTCTACTGGTATCATTTTGTCTAAAGTTACAACGTATAGTCTATAGAGTCTTTCAAGAATATTATGGTCCACTTATATAAAGCAAAGTTAACTATCTTATTAAGCTCTGTGTTTGGATAGTTTTCTTAATTTGAACTAAAACAACGTTGCTATAGTTAACTTCACATAACTGGGCATATATGTTCCATATGCGAAATACTGAATCAGGGTTATGTAACATAGCCTCTATGTATTTTTTTTTAAACTTTTGTGTTTAGGCTTACCATTATAATCGTCCGTTTAGAGTCTGATTGAGAGTTCTTTAATAATAATGCCTTAATTTTTCTTTAATTAATAATTAAATTATTCGATATTGTTTTTATGAAATGTAGAAATTGTGTAGTGATCTTAAAAAATATTATTTATTAGTTTTATTTTGTATAATATATTATAGTAGGCCGCTGTGATAAAAAAATACTAAAATAATTTATAACACAGGGCTTTCCAATAATTCAATCGAAAGATGGCAAAATATAATTAAATTAAAAAAATGATAATAATTGCACTTGATTTTAAAAGTTTAGTACATCATTGTATATTTTTAATTACTTACAGTGTGAATAAAATCTTCTCACGAAACTCGTTTAATTCTAACATTGCAAAATGGAATGTCTTAAAAAATAAAAATTAGGCATAAGTAATTTTCATGTTGGTATGTGTTTGCATCACTGTATTTATTATTTATTTGCACATCTTATGAATTAGTAAATATATATTCTATTCCCACGTTATTACATCTTATCCACCTTAACAACGCTAATTTTAAAAATGTGTATCAACTATGGTTTGTTTTTAACATTCTTTATAAATAGATTTTCTTTTGTGTTTTATAATTCAAGGTTAATAGGGTGCCAAAAATACAATATTATTACAAAAATGTTAGTCGCAATTTTTTAATTGTATAAAACAATAAAGCAATAAATAACTAAGTTAATTACTATGTGAAAATTATATTATTTAAAGGAAGTGATATAATTATTATATCATTTTATGAGAACTATACTGGTAGGCATTTTTAATTACTTGAACAAAAATTTAAATTTTGATCAAGAAATGCAGGTTTTTGGGAAAATTCAAATTTATTTTCAATTTTTTCTAATTTTGTTATATTTTAAAGGTTTGCAGTGCCGCTATTTAATATAAAATGTAAATTGTTTATAGATACATAACCAAGTTGCAAAGTACTTCCTAAAATTCAATATCAAATCCTAAAACCTCCAGCTTAGTTAAAAATGATAAATAGATATATATTTCCCTTGGGAAGACAGTTATATTCCCTTTCCTTTAGTTTTACAAAATATGCGGGGGTATACTTGAGAATTCTTTGAAACAATTATACTTTACTTTCACTGTATCACACTTCAGCATATTTATAAATGCAAATTTTTATTACGCCTTCAACTTATACTGAAAAATTCTTGTCCTTGGTAACCCCCCATCACACTCTTGGTATATAAATCTGATCAAACAATTAATTTTAATTAGTGCTAAAGAATCTTCAATATCAGTGCACTCAAATGTGTTTTAGTGAATGTTCAAATATACAGGTAAGTTTTTCCTTTATTTCTTGTATGTATATAATGGGTAAGATTAATTTTTGCCAAACAATTTGACCAAAAATCAGGGATATTTGGGAAAGGTTGCTAAAGCTTAGTTAATTAAATTTCAAGTATAAAATATACAAAATTTGGATTTTGAGATGCTTAATAATTTTTGTTAACTGTACATAAATAAACGTAAAATAATTCAGCAAAATTGTGCTAAATTATCCATCAAAATATAAAATTTCATGCTCTTATTACATGCAGAGATTAACTTGATTTTCGTTTCAGATTTTACAATGAAATTAATATACTTTATCGCAATTATCTTAGCAGTATCAGCACGACCTCAAGAGGAACCTCCTAGACCAGTAAGACTATTATCTATTCCTTAGATACTCATATCAAAGTTTGACAAAAAGCTAGCATATTGTTCTCTATTGCAATGAGAAATTTATTAACTTTTCAATCCAACCTGATCAAAAGGACAATTTTGTCAAAGTTTGACACGATTTAATTTCGGTTTGAAGAAGTCAAAAATTTTGTAAAGTTTTGATTAATTAACCCGAAATAAATATTAATAATATTTCAAATTTCAGTACGATTTTCAATACAAGGTCGAGAATCCTCCTACTAATACCTATTTTGGACAAAGTGAAAGCGGTGACCAAGCTGGAAGAGTTTTAGGAAGCTATTATGTATGGTTACCAGATGGAAGACTCATGACAGTTGAATACTATGTCGATGGTGACTCAGGATTTGTCCCTAAAATTTCTTTCCAAAGTAACGCCAACCCTATTCAAGGATAATACTGTCAGCTCCATGGTATTGTCACAGGAATAAAACAATTCCTCCGAGTGTAAATAACCATTTTGTAACATATTTATGATTTTATAAATAAATGATTTGAAATAATAAGCTATAACTACATAACCCCACGAACCGCGGTGTATCTTAAAAGAAATAGACACGCAAAACCATCACCGATGTTTGGTTATCATATATAGAAATATATGGGAACTTTGGTGCTAAATATCTTCAACATACATAACTTTTTACAATTGTTACGTAATTCAAATATTTAAGCAGGAATTTCAAACGGATCCATTAAGGCAATATTTTCTAATGTTTTAAAATCATAAAAATTCTTCCTAAGCCAAAATTGTAAAGACCCTTTGCTACAGGGGGAAAATTGTGTTAAAACATAAGCCCGCATCGATAATAAGACGCTGTTGGCAATATTATTGAACAACGTAAAAATTATCTATGTGATATCATAAATCCTTTAACGGTCAACACTAGTTAAGTAAGTAGGACGAAAAATTTTCAATTTTACTTATTTAAACTGTTCATTCAATTATTAACAATTTTGCACTTTGAAGTTAATCTGAGGCATTAGTGTAAACACCTGTTTCCAGCAATGTCAAAAGTCATGTTAAGCAACAGTAGAGACTCTTAATCTCACGGTGTGGGTTCGAGCCCCACGTTGGGCGCCAATGTAACGTTTTAAAAATATTTCAGCTTAAATGGAATGTTAAAGGATCAGATACGCTCAGCTAGAAAAACATGAAACTTTCAGAGTCGGCACTTTGTGATCTGTTGTCGAGACATAAATCTCAGGGTGCCTGGTTAATGATAATTAACCAGATTTTTAAAATCCTAAATGATGGGAAGGGTGAGATTTATCTCTGTCGACAGAAGCTAGGTAGTTTTGGCGCAACAATAAACTCATATATTGAATAACAAATAATTTGCATTTAATTTAAACAAAATAATTAAGTACAAGTGAATATTTTTAAAGAAGATAAAGTCAAACAAAGTTACAGTAGTTATTTTAATAACCGATTAAAAACGTGCAACTGATATTAATAAATTAATTAGTACATTAATTCAGCAGATCTTATAACGGCACCACACCTACTCGTCCACTATGAATTTCAACGGTAACAAAATTCTTGCCATATGTATACACATTTCACTGAAAAATTTTCCAGTAAAAACAGTCAAAATGGCCGGCATATTTTAGCCCGTAAATTTCTAAATAATGATATACATTGTTCAAACTCACCAAAATTACCTCACATAGACACTAATTAGTTTCTCTTACATTTCTCAATGACTGTAATTATTTAATTTCTGTGGACTTGAATCAAAATCAGTAATCAATTAATTCTTGTGGTATCATGAGAATACATTTTAAATGAATATTGCAATGTGCAACTAGGAATTTGAATTATACACAATTAAAAAGGTTTAAAAGAATTAATTCATTTCAAATAAATGAATTATTAAGATACGTTAGGATGTCACAAGAATTAAGGCATAGAAGCCGCGATTTTTGCAACTATGCTCCAAATTAAACATTCAGTTTGCCCGAAAGATGACCAAATTTGAAAATCGGAAATAGAATTTAAATGAATATTTTAGCATTAATAAATAAATTTGGGAATGAACTATGAAGAAGTAGTGTGTGTCCCAAAAGTCTTAGAATCAACTCTTAACATGCCTTTGACAAGGTAGGTCTTTTTTTATTTCACACATATATTAAAACTAAAACGTCAAAACAAATAAACAACAAATGCAATTTTTATTTGTTGTCACGGATTATTACAATGTTCACACAAGAACAAAAGATATTTATTGTGGAAAGTTATTTTCATAATGGCAGACGTATGTGTAAACATTTTCAGGCTTAATAAATAAGAAATACAAATTTGGTAGTAATTTGTAATTATCAGTGACAACTAATAAAAATTATATTTGTTTTGACGTATTAATTTTAATATGTATGTGAAATAAGAACAGGCCTGCTTTGTCACACTCGTGGCAAGGGTTGATTCCAAGAAGTCTGGGACACGTTATATGTTAATAAGAATTACAGTTAATTAAGTGTAGGATTTCAAGTACTAGAGATAAAGTAAATTTTAAATGATAGTAAAGCAAATGTAATAATCTTGAATAATAAATGAAGCAACATGCCCAAAAGTTTAGAATCTTAGAGTAACAACTTGAATAGAATGGCATTTAATGTTTTGTTTTGTTTGTTTTTTTTGCGGCTGTGGGGTTCGTGATGTGGAATTTCCTTTGGCTCTCTTGGACTGGAACTGTTACAGAGTCATTTCGCCATATCTATTAGAATTTTACCGAATCTGGAGGAGTTCCTCCGCCAGTAGGGATGTTTAACGTGTCAAACATCACATTGACACGGGACCTACGATTTTACTTCCTTATCCGAGAAGAAGGCACGTTTTTTAAATTTTTCTCCGCTGAAAAATTTACCTACCTCGATCGGGTTTGAACCCGCGTGTAGAGACAAACATGCTAACCACTACACCAGTCTGGGCCGGCGACATTTAATGTTACATCAGTATTCAAAATAAATAAATTTTTATCCTAGTAACTGATCGCTAATTAATGTTTCAACATACTTGTAATTTGATTAAGAAAAAGTAACGAAGCGGTTACATGGAGAATCTTCTTCATCGCAGGCTTTAGGCCAAGATTTCTGAAGAGTAGTAGATTTTACTTTATTTCACGCTAAAACAATTCCAAAGGTAGCATATTTAATGTTAAACTGCTTTTAGTAGTCCACGACCGAACAATTCGAATTTATAAGCTCTTGAAAAAAAGAAGCATTGAAAAACATTTAAAACTTTGTATCACTCCCTACTCTATTGGCTGAATCAAGGAAGTAACGTTTGCTGGAAGATAAGTAGTGAAACTATTCCCCGAGACCAATCATCTAGCAATAATACAACCTTGCCTTGTTCAAGCAAACCAAGTTTTTTAAATTATCTTTTACAGACGCTACGAAATGATGAAAAGACCAATCCTTAAACAGTTTTGAACTCATCCATTAAATAGACTGAGCCCCGTAAATTACAGGAAAGTTTAAAATGTGCCTGAAAGCTCTTGGCTTTTTGTATTACAATAACAAAAGGACTCAGCATGGAGTGATTAGGCAAATAACTCCAAAGTTGGTCGGATTTAATTGCTGACTATTCCGAGGACCTATTAAATGACCCTTACTTTTGATTATTCATCAAGTTCTACAGTTTTGGGTTCTTCGATGTCGACTTCTGGCGAGTTTTCGCATGACAACCTCTCACATATACCACACATTTCTAAACACATCAAGCCTGTTCCTTTGCACACGAAATTGCAAGAAATTAAATGCAGGTGTTTTTCGGGAACTGGTGAAAGAGTTGTTGGTAAATGTAGTGAATTTTCAACCGAGTTTCATCCCTCTTGACAAGGATCCAAATCATTATCAAGTCGTTTCTAAACTTGGTGATACACATGGAAGCCATGTTGAGCAGCAGCAGCTGATGCAGGAGGTAGTGTGACTAATTCAAAATTAATTTGTAACTTGTTTTAGCGTTATGTTGATGGTATATATTTTGGAAAAGCTTTTAATTGTATAAGCTCCCACTATATTAAATAGTTTTGTGTTTACTTTTATTCGGTTAAATAATTTAATTTGAATGCCCCACGTTGCGGCAGCACCAAATATGTGGGCTAAGCCTTAACTTAATGTTTCGTTGTGTGATTGGTTGCCTATTCTTGGACTTCTAAATACCGAGTTGCCTACCTAAACTGGATATGCTGCAACCCACCTTACACTTTGCTATAAGATTAATGTCATTACCTCATATCAATTTCAATATCAATAATAAAAATAAAATTTTAATTCAATAGTTGTGCAACTGCTTTACTTAGTATTACGGACGACATATTTAGATATGTTGATGACAATAATATGGTTGCTCTAATATTGCTTGATTATTCTAAAGC